>JAQFYM010000416.1:0-70438 GCA_034694785.1 Agrenia bidenticulata
ATTAAGTAAGGGGTACTGGGGACTGCGAGGAAACCCTCCTTTTTTGTGGCCCGACTGGGTCACCACTCTGCTAGTGTTATATGATTGTTATTATGATTTAGATGTTCGATTCATTTTTTGTTCGTATTTGGGGTAATAGGCCACAAGGGAGATATCATCAAGTTATAGTAGTTCTGCCTGCGTGTATAATTACATGATAAACACACTTCCACATAACTTCCAGTTTATATTTCTCTAATTATTTTAAATGTTACAATTGAGTGGCTAGGTTAGAGTATCCGTGCTTATATTATTAGAACAAATGAGAAGGAATTACTAATCAATTAGTTCTTGAACAGCTTGAGATAAATCTTAGGATTAGTGAAAGTGGTATATTTTGCCAACTTCTTCCAACCTCTACGTCAATAGAAAATGGAATCTGATGGAAGATAATGAAAGGAATGCCTGCTTGTCTTATAACGTCTTAAAATATATTTGTTGCTTAAATAACTTCTGAATTGGCCCACAAATATATTTTAAGTTGAAACAGAGGAGTAAAATTGACAAAATTGGTAGATTTCCTGTATACTTGTAACTTACAATTAGTTTATAAACTTTTACAGTTGTTTCCATTTTTATGAGTTCACACAACACAAGACACACGCCCAGTCTCTCAGAAATTGGCTTATAGATTTTCAAAGATTTTTTTAAAGAAAAGCAATTGGTCGCTGAAAGCGTTTCTTGAAAAAGTGTTCAGATTTCCCCACACGTTAAGATACTCTTTCACTACTCGTGTAGTAGAGAAAGTTAGCTCAATCACTAGCAGAAACTTCCAAATACTCTGCTCACCCTGCTAGTTGCATGTACTCTGAATAGGTTGTAGCATTGAACAAAGATTTATGCGTTACTTGAAATTCTATGTTGTTTTCTTTATTTAACTTGTAACTAATGTGTAGTCTAGAGTGGGAAAAGTTCTAAGTATATAGTTACAAAAGCTAGTATATAGATTGACAGTGATTAACGTTCATGTATGAAACATATGAGCCTTGATTTAAAAAATAAGGGAAAATTTTTCATTAAGAAAAACAAGAAAGGTATAAGTAAGACCTGAGTTTCACTATTCTACCAACCTAGAGATTGTAATCTTGTAATTAGAGATAATTTATGCGAGTTTTATTCACAAGTTAATGAGACAACGGGAAATTAATTCCCCTTCCCAGAACAACAGAGATCCTTATTGAATTAACGGAATGTGATGCTGAAATTTTCCTTGAACATAAACCAGTATTTAACCAAAAAATTTAACAACTATTTACTTGCTCCCCTTTAAGAATGTATCTAAGGCATCATTTGAGTTATTACGGTCCCTTGAATGTGTCCAAGGGCGTAACGTTTAGGAGCCGTATGAATACAGCTTTTATTGTGGGTTACAAAATTATTCATTTTGTCTATTATCGGCCACGCACTTCTTTCTTTAACGACTGTTACATCATTTGTTTAGACCTAACGTTTTTTTACCATTTCCACAAACACAAGAAAATAGTTCAGTATAACTTTTCGAGAAAAAACATGATCCAATGTCATATTAAAAAAGGTAAATAGATTTTCTACACATTTTGTAGTTCAATCGAAAGCGCATTCTTTCAGTTTAGATGAAAATGTGGGGATGACTGGATGACATCAATAACAAGAAAGGGAATGTGGGTCTAACCAACTACTGCAACGTATTCGGTTGTTAAGTGAATGCGGGTTTATTTTCGTGTTAAATTCCTTTGATGAGGTATTATTTTATTGGATTACAAATAGGAGGGGATCGTTAATTTGTAAACCGAGAAAAACATATTTTGTTACCCGCACTTTAATTATCAATCAGTTACAAGGCCATCAGACCAGACAACTGACTGTGGGATCATGAACTAGCTGTAATAAATTCGAAAATAAATCTTATTTAAGCTCTCATTATACCTAAAAATTCTACAGGACACATGAACAGTTTTTTCACAACAAATTCCGTCCTTATTGACCTATATCCCTGAAAGTCATTACGAAGAAACTATATTCACCCTGATATGGGATGAGTAATTATGAAAGACGAAAAATTCAAAATCTTAGGAATTTTCTTAAAGGGGTCGAACTTTTTTTGTTTAATTCGCATCCTTTTAATTTCAGATTTGCTACTACTGTTTTAACAAAAATAATCTATTGGTTTATTTCAGATGGATTGATTATACACCGTATGTTAATACCGCCCATGAAAATGCTGCCAACAAACGTCGTCTCGTTCATGAAAAAGGTAAGTTGTTCTTCTATCGTTGTCGTTGAAATATTCCAAAGCCGTTTACTTTCGGTTCTGGGGCCGCGTGTAGATTTTAATTTCATTAACTTTCACCAAATTGTGCTGATATACTTTCTTTATCTTTTGGATGTGAAGAGATAAAGATGATGAAAGTATCATAATCTGTTTAGACTTCAAATTTATACTATTTCAGACGACCAATGCAATGTTTCTGTTTACAGTTTCTACCCTACATTCAAATCCTTAATTGAGCTAAAATTGAAATTAGTTCAACTTTTTTGATTTACATTAAACAATTATTTTAAAGTATGCATTACCATATATTCAGTTTGAACTATTCAAATGGTATATCTGTTATAATAAATGGGTTCACATTAATCTTTCAGATTGAATTTCTTATTTGTACCGTAGTAATTTAATTGACATTTATCCCTCCACCGTATCCGAGTATCAGTAACACAAATTCCTAGTTAATGGTGTCAGATTAGCTAATAAGGAGAATAAACTACTCTCCTATACATTCCTATACATTTCAAGATAGGAAATTGCAACCTCTCAAGAAGATTATATCATAGACCTAGTAGTTTAAAAAAAAGGCAAAAAAGTAAGTGAAACTCCATGAGGAGATTAAGTTAACCGCCTGCCCGGACTTAGCCTGTGGATTATCGTTATTTGTAGACAGCATTGCGTTTTATCTCCTAAGACTTCGGTTTTTTGAGACTCCGGCAAAACAACTGGTTCGGTCAGTTTATTGCGTGAACAAACTGTACAAGTTCTTTTACAGGCTTTTGTAGCTTCTTATATTAGAGATTGAATTACCAGAGGTTGTATTCTTTATTTCCAAGATGCGTTTCTAATTCTAAAGACGGAGGGGCTCCCCTTTAGAATTTATTTAGGAGAATTTTTTTGCCATATCAATTTGTCTTTCTTTTGGGAAGTTTATGTTATTTAAAATATTTTGGATTACCGAATCGATGTCATTTTCTTCAATAGTTTAGCTTCGTCTCTCATTGTTAAAATGATTGAAATTTGAGTACTGAAAGAACTGTCTCAGAACCTCAAAAAATTCAAGTAAAAATAGGCAAAATAAAGTTTTTTATGAAGCACTGTCAATTTTTAAGTTTCTAAAATAGTAGGTTATACACAATTAATATAAACAAACGATGGTGAAAATATCTCATTCTTTACAAATACCGCATGTTGTTGTAGAAAAAAAATTTAACATTTAAGTGTGGAAAAAAATTGTAATAAAATTTCTAACTACTTTCATAACAATATTACTATTACCTTGTTTCGAAAATTCCCTGCGACGTCGGGATCGAGGTAGTACACAAACACATTATAGGTCAAAGTGACAATCTCATGGATAAATAAATATTTGTTACGGTCACCGCTTTGCAAGAATACAGCGGATATGATTTTCCTAAACTTCTATAAAATTATTTAGAGCATGCAAACCAAGCAGAGCAGAAAAAAGACTGCTGAAATATAAACTCTTTTGAAGGTTATGTAAAGCGCCACGCGCTATTTCGTATTTTATTCATGGGAGAAACTATATTTTTCCTTTTGATTGACATGTTTCCGTCATACAAGAATAAATATGAAATAGAAAGCCTTATCTATATGCATTTAAATTGTTAGGTCTAATGCATTGAAAAAGATATTAAGTAATTTTTATTTATCAATCCATTTATAACGAATTTGAAGATCTAATAAATAAAAATTGATTTAAAATCCCAGATGGTCTCCAACACGGAGAGCATTAACTCCACTCAGTTCATGAGCTCGTCCAACTCCACTGGGTCTGGGGCCATCGGTCGTCTTCGACAAACTCTGCAGCTAGCCCATGAATCGGTCTCGACCCGCTTGCAGCAAAATAGATCTGGGAATCTACAGCAGCAACTAGACCAAGGAGGCGAAACTCCTGCGGGATCCGACCTCCAAAATGTCAATCAATCAACGCCAGTTGAAGAAAAAGAAAATCAGGAGGCTGCGTAAGTAACTTAACCTTTCGACGTTTTGATATAAATGTGAAATGAATTTTATCTTCATTTATTTCTTTAAACAATGTTTTTAATAATGTTTTGATGTGAAGTTCAAAATTGATTTAAAACCTCTGGTGTTTCTATAAAAACATCCTCCGGAAAACCACCAGTAAAAATCCAACCGTGGCCAACTGTCCGATGAAAGGGTTAATCATTTTATTGCACTACCAATGTGCAATCTACTTTCCCTTCAACATGTACCCTTTACAAGACATTCTCTCTACTTCTCATTTCTTGCGTCAGAAAACGTTACAGGTATTCTGGTTGTGTGACTAGCCTGGAGAAAGAAGAATTCCAAGCTCCGATTGGAAAGCTGGCTAAAAATTCAATACTCGTAAAAGGAAAACCGTTTACGCTTGGGTTGACACTTTTACTGATTTCTTTTCCCAAGTAAGAGGGCCATGAGAGAAAGGTTAAAAGGGCCAGGATAAGAGCAAAAACACTCAGGGAGCACAATAAAAATCCATTTCGATTTCTCTTCTCCGAGTTGCCATACATTATGTGACGGTAATGCTAGGACTCAGAAGAGCAAGGTGCAAACATATCATGTACAAAAAGCGACGTGTCTTTTTATGGCATAGAGATAAATTAATCCTCCAAACAAAAGCATTTCTTGAGTAAAGTAATATTTCTGGATTTATTTTTGGAATATTCCGATTTATAAATGTAGATAATGCATCCCTCGTATTCTAGTATCATTTCATTTAAATCTCATTTAAACTCAACAATTTTTTTTTCAGTTCTTACTTTCCTCATGCAGGTACATTTTTAAGTAAGTTTAACGAACATGTAAAACAGTCTAGTTAGGGTGTCAGTATTTAGAAGAGTTGTTGAGGTCCAATGTTTGGCAAACCTTCTATTCAGAATACACAAAAGGATAGCCGCAGATATTTGTTGGTTTTTTTAAAGCTATAATTCGATATCTAAAAACCTACTCCAAGCAGCTACGAAAGGCCCGTTCGCTAGTAGAAAACTTCTGATAATTAACTTCCCATGTTAAAATCCCTCTTAACAACCCATGATACTATGTAATCCAATTTGCTACGTCAAAAAAACTCCCGTGTTTTGACCTCACAACAACGACAATATTAAAAAACTTCTCATGTTCTGTTGTCCAAAATAGTTTTTTCATGATTTTAAGTCGATTTTCTACTGAGACGGTCAGCCCCATGCGCTGGTCACCCTTTGATCGCAATCGATCCGTACTCGAAATTAACCATTGCGTTCATTCAAAGATCAAGATCATCAACGATTATTTGTGGGGATTCTGTGTTAAATAAAACAAAAAACCCACAAGTCAATACTTCGACAGAGATTGCACAGACTGTCACAGTACCTTTTATATTGCAATTTGGTACCCGAATCTGAGAGCTGAAGATTTATTTTTATAAAACCCTTTATAAATGACCCTTGTTGGTCATTTATGCGATTGAAAAAATCCTGTCCTAGTACATTATATTTTGCAATCAAGAACTTGAATACCAAATTTTAGGACTAAAGGTGCCTGTTTAGAAAACCCCCTGACCCCCACGGGTAATTTATTTAGTAAATGAATTCCGCATTCGACAATAGCACATCATATTATCTAAGTATCTGTTTCGGTTTTGTCCCATTTTATAGCTTATAGAATGTGTTGTCCTGAAGAAAAGCTACAACAAATTTTGTGACTAAGAAAATGCTCAAAGAAACCCCCCAGGGTCGATATTCACACGGGTCATCCTGTAATCTGATATGCCTAATATTTAAGAAAGTTCCGTGTACTGTCAAAAAGAATATTTAAATAAAATCACAGGGTTGTAAATGAATTTTCTGGTGAATTTCCGACGAACAGCCCCCACTGGTCACATTTTTATCATAATCGACCCGAACTAAAAATTCACCTTTACGTTTATCCAAAGATCAATTCTGTGAAGTTTGGAGATTCTCTGACTATTTTCTAAAACCCCCTATGACTGACCCTTACGGGTATTTTCTTTCATTGGAATTTAAAAAGTATGTCGTGATACCTTTTGTCATGGAATCAGGTATATACATACCAAATTTTAGAACTCTAGGTGCATGATTAGAAAACCCGCTATGATTGACCCCCATGGGTAATTTATACTGTTAATGAATTCCATATTTGACAAATCCACAAGATATTATCCGAACTACCAGTTTGCAAAGTTTCGTTGCTTTAAACCCATGCTATCAGATACCCTATAGGGTCATTTGACCCCCACGGGTCAATATTTTGACCGATATAGCCCATCTTCAAACTTGAATCCTAATTTAGCCCAACAAACCAGTGTGCAAAATTTGGTGACTCTAGATTACCTCTTTCGTGAGTTATGAGATGGACGGACAGACGGACGGACAGACAGACAACGGTGATCCTATAAGCCCTAACGAACGGGCTAAAAACTGGCTTAGAGCTGGAATATATTGTGGTGCAAGGTATAAGATTTCATAAGTAAAAGAGAATCAATGTAAGTGTAATCTTTTCATGCTCTTGGTTGATTGTTAAAATCACCCGAAAACCTGTACAGAACTTTGGTTGATATTGTATTGTTATGCTCAGATCTATTCCACCACAATATCCTTTTCCCTTTGTTTTGTTGGCTTTAGAACTTTCTAGTCTCTTTCCTTTTTGGTTACTTTGATGAGGAGATGACAAGAGTATATCAAATGCTGTAGGGGATTTCATCAACATTGTAGTTGCAAACATTGGAGGTGAATGATGTGATCTTGCTGTGATGAAATTGATCATCTACCTTAGTGTACAAGTATATATGTATGCATAACTTCTATGAAGAAATAAATGGAAACCACAAATATACACATAGTTATGGCGAACATTAGGGGGTTTAAAGTCTGCAAGTTGAATTAGGTTTTTTAGGTTGAAAGGTATTTTTATGCTCATTGAGCTGATCATTATCTGAGTATTACAAAGGAGTGCCTTAATAATCTGAATTCTAACTACAGGAAAATATAGTGTAAAATGATCCCTTTTCTGTACTTCTGTATTTCTTAGTGTAAATCCACATAAATTGTTACTACTCCATACAGCTTTGGTTCATGTGCCATGCGCTTGTGACTACCATCGTCTTCATTAGCTTTGAAGTTGATCCATCAAAGAAAGCTATTGAACTAGCAAATCACTATTTGCAAGTTCATGGCCTGGAGTCACAAAAGATTATTCTTGACACCCCGAGATACCTGAGCTGAATATTGTGAGATTGTAACAATCTTTGAGAGCGAAGAAGCAGAACTGAAGTTAGCTTAAAAGAGCTCGCTAATGATCCGATTTCAAAGTTGAAATATTCTAGATTATGTTTCACCAATACTTACAATCAGTTTAAATACACGGCACCCCATAAAAGGATTGTAGGAATGCCGATAAGCCCATGCTTTACTCAGTTCGGAATCTCTAAAACTATAAATTCAAAAAGTTGTTCACCTTCATTCAACTGTGCCTCTCACAATTACATAGCCACCTTCAGAGTTTCACAATCACTGATGCTGTGTCGATTGACTTCCAGAAGAGCGACTGTCTGTGAGGGAAAGATTAATTAGATGGGCTTTTCATGTCAGACCAATCACACAAGAAATGTGGGTCAAGTACTACTCACTTAGACTCATGTTTGTGCTTTTCAAAGCCTACAGCTACAATACTACATCCAACAGTGATATATAAAATCAAACACGACATAGTTTTCTGTCCTTTTGATGAACTTCTCATTTATATCGAAAATTAGCTGGAGTCTACGTTGGGGGGTTTTTAAGTTGAAATCTTGAATGTTAATATTTTTTCATGGCCAGGAATGTTGATACCAATAGCTAGCTTGATGTGAAAAATCTCGAGCTATTCTACGGAAGCCACATTGTAGATCTAAATTCTTGAAAACTTTTCCATAGACATTTTATCTTCTTATGAGAAACCGTAGTGAAACTTATAAAACTATCCGGCAGCTAGAATAAGGATAAAAGTATTTAAAAAAATCTATATGATTGTATAAAAGTATATTTTTCTTAACAACTTTCTCAGCATTCGTTATTCTTCAACGTTCATACAGCTGAGATTAAATACGTTTTGAGCCCTGGGACTCAAGTCTCTAAGTAATGGATTTGAGTGGTTCTAGTCCGCAAGGAGAATTTATGGTTCATTTAAGAGGACATGGAGTCATTCGTCTGTTTGAATATTTCATTTTATCCAACAAGGAAATGTTCAGAGAAGCATGAGATCTCAATATTTGTGAAATCATGCTTTATAAGATTAGGATCTTGTGAATCTTAGTTTCCATCTGAATGGGAAATATTCCCAAGAGACAATGCCAAATGTATACCTCAATCGTGAAAGCATGAAGAGTTTGTTGGGAGTAGAATAAATCCCTCTTCCTACCGATCTTAACGAGTATTACCTTTGCCATCATGTGCATTCATTCTTGTTGAGTTATCATGTGAGTGGTCTGAGTGCCCTTAGCATTTTTCGTTGGTCACAGGAGTTTTTGAACTTTCAAAAACACATCCCCTTGGGATTGTTCAAATTTATGAGGGTCTCTCCGAATCTCTGTCTCTCTCCTGCTCTGCACTGAACTTACTTCGAGGTCAAGGTCCAAATGCCATACCGTGTTCTTGTTCCAACCCAAATATATATGACTGGAAAAAATTCTGATGATTTCGTGGTTTATTTTTGTGAATTCCGTTGAAATGATTATGATTTTATTAAATTTAGGCGACCTGGAAGTGCTGGGAGATGCCGAGTGTGTGTAAAAGCCATGAAGCCAGATGAGTACTCTAAGGAGTGTACGGAATGTGGACTGAAAGTGTGCGATGACTGTGCGTCCTACTCCCATAATGCTGACGGAAATGAGGTACGTTCTTATAAATATCGAATTTTTCATCTCCTTCCACCGTCTTAGGAGATTGAAGGAGATTATATTCCCGTTTTCTATCATCGTCATCCTAATACCCGGCCATACTTACCCAACTTCCCCTTTTAGCTACTGCTCCTTACCAAATACAGGGCTGGGAATATGATATTTCATTTCTTTCTCCATCTATCTCTCTCCCTTTTTCGATCTTGAAATTCAAAATGGGAAGACCAACTATAACTATAGGACTTTATGGGTTTAGACTTATATTCCCATCTTAGTCTACGTACGTATGTCTTTGACATCAGCATTGAGGTCATGTCTACTTCTCATGGTTGTGATAGAAGTTTCTTTCATCACTGCTTTTCCTTGTCATTCCTTTCAGCTGAGCTAGTGCTATTATCGAGTAAAATCTCAACATCGTTTTCATCTTCATTTTTCAATTTGAATTATGTGTACAGCTACTTAACCATGATTTCGATATTCAATGCCAAAAAAAATTGGGTAAGAGCCTATTTCCCATGTACATATTATACAATAGGTAAAAATCTATATACTACCTTTATCATGGTCCGTGTGCCATAATTTAGAAGCCCTGCAGCTCTAAACATATTAAATTAGACATGCTCAAATATTAAAAATAGGGAGCTTAAATACAATTCCTATTATAGAATTTCCCTAATAACTGCTAACTAGTACCAGTGCCCGGGTAATAAACCTTGTCATCATTCCCAAGTAATTTCATTAACATAAGCGCAGAATAAAATTGTATAATGGAGCATGCCAAAAATTGAACAGTCAACAGCATTGCTCAATCTCTGTCCCTTATTTATCCATTGTTCCCTTTTTCTTCAAAATCCATTTCCAGATTGGATGTTCAGAAATGCAGTGGCAGTAGAATCATTTTCTCGCAAGGACTGTTCATACAATAAATCAGACAAAAAAATCTCCGCCTCCGACACACCCTATATTATCAAAAAGAAAGACGTTTAAAATCGAATGATCAAAATCATTAACTCGTTGGTACTTAACGTAATTTATGAAAGGCCAGTTAAGAGCATGCGAGTACGAAGCCTTTTAAAAAGTGAGCAAACTACTCTACTGTGACTGATGCACGGAATTTTGGTTGAAAAATTGTGCAGATGTTAGAATGTTACTGGAGAAAGCGGGTATTTTATATGGTGAAAGAAAGAACTCATTGAGATGAGTATTATATCCCAGAATTATAAATATAGTAACAACTTTGGTTGGACGTTGGCTATACATAAAGGAAGCGAAGGGGTTTCTAACTCCCTGGCTCGTATGTATGTATGCCACTTGAATATTTTTCAAGTGGCACTAGCAATATGTTACAAAATCCTCTTTCCATAGACTTAAGACCCGGCAAGGATAGGACGGGGGGTAAAGGATGGACTTTCACTCAAATAGGAAAGTCTGTTCCCAACGCTTTCTCTTTATTGCCAATTTCTTGTGATGAATATTGCTGAAATATCATCTCTGGATAGCTTTGAAGAAGTCACCTAAATTCAATTTCCCTTCCACTCAATTTATTACTCCTTTAAAAGTCAACGATTTCAACAGGGTCATTATACAACTTCTTCTGAAGGGAGCAGTAAAGCTGGAATGATTATATGGCCGACTCGTGTGCAAAATAGGAAGAGGTGTACCTTTAAATTCAGTTACAATCAAATATATGTTGACAGCTTCGTGAAATGTAGCAACTGCTATTCTTATTCGCAGGAAATGGTGGCCTTGTTGGATATTTTAAATCAAATGGAATATCGATCTGCTAATGCTGGGCATTGTAAAATTTGTTTTTTCTACTTTTTATGCCCCTATCAAGTTCAGCGGTCAGGATTTCATCAACAGTGCTCACTTTCATTTTATAGTTGGCAACTCATGGTATGGGGACTTGAGAGGACTGTAAGACATTGGGCTGGATCGAAAATCACAACTGTGATTTTTACTGCCAAAACACACACAACTATAAAAAAGGCTGTTGATCTATGTGCCTAGAGACACGTGTCAGAGCACCTCAGAGTGGCTTGCGTGACAGCATCAATTACTATTTCCACTGGCTTTTCAATGACATGACAAATGACATGCATGCACAGGACTTTGATAAGTGACAGAAGCAAGTTTGTACAGCGGAGCATATTTTGTAACTTGTAACGTGAAAATTTTATGTATTCTGCTTCTGCATAATCCGTTAAAGATTCCGTTAAATATACCATAAAAACACTTTATAATATTCTGCTGATTATTGGTCAAGAAATATTATGTACACTGGCACAAAAAGAAAGATAAAACCAATAGGATTTTGTTATCTGTTCTGCTTTCTCTTCAAATTTGTTGAATAATTAAACATTGATGGCACTTACCATGCTCAAAAAAATCAATAAGGTATAATAAAGCAGAGTCTTACATGAGTGATTACCATTTGTACCATAATTTAGCGCTGCTGTTCACATTTGCTATAATAATTGTAAAAGCTTAGAAGAAAACAGGCTTTTTATTTTAGTTTCAGTATCTAAGTTCCCTGTAAAATGTGGTAATTAAAAAAATCCTTCATACAGAGTGATGGGTTTTATCCTGTCCGGGCTGCCCAAGTAATCTGCTAGTATTATGCTAGCTAGGAGAGCTCTTAGAAATTGATTGAAAGCTAACAAGAAGCTCCATGTCTTGGCCGAATAACTTTGGGAAAACAAACTTATCACGCTCAAATGGACATTTTTTCTGACTATATATTGGCTGTTGAGCATGTATATGAAAGAGGGATAGGTGGATGGAACGAGGTCGGCTATGTATGTACAGTATGTAGACTACTGAATTCAAAGTGGTTAAGTAGCAATAATGGAACTGAGAAGCCGTATGAATCACCCCACAATAAATGAATAGTGAGTGAAAGATGACTCAATTCAGACACCAAAACTTCTAAACTTAACTTTCCTACTTTCCATTACCCTTGAGTCCACTTAACCAAGTTTCCGGATCAGTTTATCTCCTTGAGAACTTTGGCCCAGAGCAAATTTTCTCCAACTGCCTTAACTTCTGGATTTGATGCTGGAAAATAATAATAGGGAATAAACTGGGCTGTAAAACATGTCATGAATTTGTACTTGTGTACCACTGGATATTTGACGAACAACACAGAGGAAAGCATTGCCTTGGGTAGCACTTCATTTGCGTACTCTCCCTGTCTATTAAAAATAACTAATCATTTAACGTCTTGGAACTTTAATTCCCAGTCTACTGCTACACATAGCCCTTGCAATCTGTTTTTAATAGCATACTAACCAATGTAGAATATTTGAAGAGGAAGCTTAAAATTCCCGAAACGATTTTAACATTGAATTGAATTTATCATCACCTTCTACCCAAATGTTCTCCAAGTGCCTATTTATATGCAGTGCTTCCAGTCCATTATCACACGCTCCAAGCATACTAATCAACTCAAAGATGTCTACCTCCGAGAGTGTAATTAAACAGTCTGGTAAAAATGCGCAGGAGGATAAAAATCAAACATGGTCGTATTGAAAGGAAGCTAAATCAGTTCATGCATAACAACTTATTCAGGCTGGTTTATAGCACACACTGTGCCTGTGCAAGTGAGGAATATGAATAGCATGCTGAAAGTTTTTTTTATTGAACGTGCACAAATTTTTCTCCATTAATCTAACCCAACTAATTTCTTTCTAAGCCCAACTCCTCCGTTTTCAATGAAGGAAGAGATTTTTGGTTCAAATCAAATGGCAACCCAGGTGTGATTGTGGTAAGATATGGAACCCATTCCAGACAAGGTCAATGTTTATTGAGAATTGAATATATATAGCAATGGTTTATTTCCTTGTTTTGCACAGAGAGGGTCGTTTTACTCTCCGATCGACCTTTCACCTTTTTATTAAAGGAAGACTGGATTTAGCCAAGAAAAGTTTTTTTTTGGGATGGAAAGTAAATATTAAATTGGAGCAGGGGGTGATCGATCATTGACATGCTGGGCAGCTGTTACCCACCCTTTTCTCAAAGTTTTTTTTTCTTCTCTTCTTTAAATATTACATAGACATATTGCTATTCCTTTCCTTGAGCTTTCTTCAAGATTTCTCAATGCCCAAATAGAGGGGAAGGGATTGAAATACTTGAAAGAGTCAATACCTTTTAGCGTTTGTTTAATGGGCTATTTCAATCTTTATGAAGAGGGATGAATATCTCTTTTGGAGAATACCTGTGGATGTTGACCCTGTGAACTCAATATCTTCCTTTGATGGCACAAGTTGGAATAAAAAGTCATAATGGGAGTTTAAAGGGTAATTCCAGATGGCAAACTGGGTGTAACAGAATTATTGCATTTCGTTTCATTCCGTTTGAGATGGGAGAGAAACGCTTTATATTTCATGAGGAAGATTGAAATTTTTCTAGTGCTAAAAAAATACGTTTGAGCGTGTTTTTTTACTTGGGACCAGAGCCCTAGACGGATAACTAAATTTAATCATTATTTCTTACTACTTGTTTCTTGCTTCAGGTATATTTAAAGTTTGAATACATGGAAATTATTAATCGTATAGAGGATCTGTAACTGTGGAATAATATACACACATTACAATTTGGCATTAAATGCTATTCCAAAAGATTTAAATTTAAAAAGAAAATAAGTTATTTATAATTGCTAATGCATAAAATTCATAATTTTATCAAAGAGATAATTTATTCAATTTAGTTGCAACTAAAATTCCACTTACGTGAATACTTCATTAGTTAAATTATGAATACTACATGAGTTTTTCCCGTTATGAATTCATTACTTAGGAAAACTAAGTAGCTCTGTTGATTAAAACATTCGAAGCACTTTGCACACTGTAGTTAATAAGTTTTCTGACTAAATTACAAAGATTAGCTGACTGAATATAGAACAATCTATCATCAGAATATCAGTATACTTTTTTTTATAAATCAAAGATATTTCGGCTGATTTGTTTTGCATGAGTGCCACTTGAGATGAACATTTAGGCTGCATATATTTGGACAACCGTTTTATGGATTTCAACCTGGAACCTACAGTAGCATATATCCATGTATAATGTCAAAATGGAGAATTCACGTTTTAGAGCTCCATAACTTACGGTTCAGCAAATCCAGATACAGTTGAAGATAAATTTTTAAGGAAATTGAGGTGAGATGGATGACATTGGTGACATTACTCAGAACTTGGAATCCCATTGGGATGCGAAATGCGAAGAAAGTTAGTTTTCCAACTGGGGATGAAATATGAGAGAACTTCTGGAACTCTGCAACCATTTTTTTAAAACTAGACCTGAAATCGCGTATATTGCACGGCAGGCATGGCGGGGCTCTAAAATCATTTCTACGTTCGGGGAATTATTTTGGCCACATGAGAGTTAAAGCCAAATCATATGCCCTGATGCAAATGGCAGTTCTTGAGAGTCTTTTACCAACCTGGAATATAGTTAGGGGAGTGTAGTATATCAGGCATATTAATTCCACAAAGATATTTTGCTAGAAATCTCTACTTTATGAAACATTTCGTATTTCAATGGGGTAGAAGTTACAATTTGAAACATGGAAAAGTTATAAATTGACCATAGTACATCATTTCCTTGGACGTGAGCTAAAAGAAGGGAATGGGTCGCTTTTTATCTGAAAGGAAGAGTATGATCCTGTGTTTGATGTGTGGATTGAACGTTCAATTTAATTGCTGTGGTCCACGGTAGGAAACTCTGAAATATTCGTTTGTCTTTTATTGGGGTCTATCACGACAGGACCACAAATGATTTTACTGTTATGTTGGCAATCATAAAAACCAATTAAATGAATCGAATGTGTCTTGATGATGA
This sequence comes from Agrenia bidenticulata, assembly GCA_034694785.1. Lineage (NCBI taxonomy): Eukaryota > Metazoa > Arthropoda > Collembola > Entomobryomorpha > Isotomidae > Agrenia > Agrenia bidenticulata. The sequence continues at coordinate 15,023 of JAQFYM010000416.1, forward strand.
ATGAACTAATTTCCGATCACTTTATCTGCGAACATTTGTTGAAATGAATTACTAGTGTTTAGAATTGGAGTCCAGAATCTTTTTTGGTTGTTTGGTTGACGTGAGGGCGATCATTAACTTTGCTACTATATAAAACTAAATAGCGTTACAAGTATTATAATGACTAGTTAGTGTTTCAGGGCTAAATCAGCTGGTAACTGGAATCTGGTAGATGGAAAACCCTTTCTACTAACAAAGTTCATGTTTGGCAATTGCCCTGATAGCATATGGAATTTATTTATTTAAATCCAATCTGATATGAAAGATTTATTCAAAGATATGCTATTTTGTAACGGAAATGTACTTTTGAAGCTTCTGTTAAGCTGCATATGGCATATATGGAGTTCAAAAATATTTATATAAGCTTATAAAAAATCCTGCAGTTGTCAGTAAATAAAATCAAACAATAATTAAATGCTCTGTAGAATTTTATGTAGGTTTTATACTCTTAAAAGCGGTAAAAATTCCATCCCTGGAGACAAGTATGCCTGAGAAAAAAATTTCAAAAGCGACAAATATGCGTCAAAATACTCAAAATATTTTAATTCAAAAATCTAATTTAAATAAAAATTTCAACCGAATTTTAAAATGTAAATAAAACGATATGGACAACCCATGGACAACCCAACAATTGCATGAATTATTGAAAACTAAAGTTATAACAGTACTTCAAATAATTAAATCAAAAATTAAAAATCCGAAATTCCAGTTTATGCACTTTGAAATACGTTTGTTATCTCTGAATGTGAATTTATTTTCCATTTCACGTCAAAAACTAACCTCCTTTGCTTGTCAAGACTTAAGGAAAAAGTGACGGAAAAATTGCATCTTACATTTCTATAGTCAACGAAGCAGAGCGATGCGAGAAAGTCTATTTTCATTTCTCGACTCTACTGAAATTTTCCGCAACTTCTAGTTGAGATTATTCAGTGCAGTTCCATTTCCAGATTCTGACACTCTTAACACACTTGTTGGTTCAGATTTATTATCTTAACTGTGAAATTTAAATTCGGAGGAGCACAAACACTTCTACTGGGTACAGCTACAGCCCTTTTTGGGCCATCATCTGCATAAGCAGCCTAGTATTATTCATCTATTTATTAGTAAAGTCATCTCAAACGTTTCAGAAGTGACATAGATGCTAAATTGAATATTTAGTTTTATACATATTTTTAACAACAAAATCGCCAGTATATATCGCATAATAGAGCTGCCCAAGCCCAAATATCAAATACAAAACTGATGGATACTGAAAGGATAATTCATTTCCAATTTATTCAACCCTTCAATATGCAGACAAGTCAAGTTGTTTAGAATTTAACGTATCTGTAAATAAATCAACAATTTGTTGTACTCATTTGCATATAGAAAAACCTATATTATGTTTAATTTATAGTTTCAACCTCTCCAGGATTTGTCTGACTCCTTTGAATTTGTTGCAGAAAAACTTTCGACCAGCAATGAATTTTAAACAGAAATATAAAGTAGATTGAACTCATCCCTTTCCCGCATGTACAGCAAAAATAAAATTAAAACTAGACACTACAGAGCAACCTGTAACATTTGGGGCGTTGAATTAAAAACATTGCAACTCCTGCTGACTGCTTTCTGCATTAAATCATTGCTAGAAAGGCAGGATCAATGAGTAATATGGAAATGAGAGAGCTTTCAATTAATTAATCTGTACTAGAGATTGTAGTGGAAGCCTATACAGATATTTAAATTGCTTGTCCTTTACCAAGCCCTAATCTACTTTGGCTTTACACATTTCCTAAACTCTACCTTTCCTTGGAACCCCTTCAAGTTAAATTTGGATTTGAAGCAGAGTTCAGGCTTAGCTCAGCTAATTCCATTCTATTTTGCAGGCATGAGCAAGTTCTCATTAAAATCAAACTGAACTTGGGCCTTGAGAGAGGGCAAACTTTCACTTTGAGGTATGCATACAGTTTTGAGGGAGTCATATACAATCCGTCTTCTCTGTTACTTTACTGTCTGTGCAAATACTTACCTCCGTAAATATTATTTAGACTAACTGAGAGATATTTTAGGCATAAATATTAAAACCTTCATTATTCCAAAGCTTTTTGATGTTAGGGGTTCCAAGTGCGTAATAAAGTAGTAATATAGTAACCTACCCAGTAATTTTCCCATTTGAAAAGCAAATGTTAGACATCCCTTCAATATTATAAGTGGATGATTTGAACGTCATTCACACGTCGTAACGTTACTCCCAGCCTGAAACAAGAAGGATTGGCTAATTAAATGATACTTTCTAGCGGAATTTAGAGCGAATTAAGGCTACAATCATGCTAACAACGACGATGCGTAAAAAATCGGTGGGATTCTAAAGTAAGTTTTTGAAAAACAATTAGCCGGAATTAATTTAAAAACATTGTCACCTGTAGGTGGGGTTCAAATATGATAATGGAACCAGTATTAGAATTTCATAAAAAATACTTTGCTTACAATAGTCAATTCATTGCAACAATTCCAACAGCAAAATCCCAACTTCTCAGTGAGTGGGTTTCTCAAAGTAATTATTTGGAATGCAATTTGAAATGATCTTATAATGAATAATTTGAAGTTCGAATTTGAATGAGTTTAGTACTGTCAGAGACATCGCTAGGTTTGAATATTCTGGTGTGTAAAACACGCCCTATACTTTTTAGTTAAAGTTATATGGACATTTAGACAAAAATTATCACCCCACTCCGCAGCTTGTTTATCCAGCCATAGCCATGCTGAATAGTGGAAAGCATTTTCCCCACAGTCGATTTTAACGAACTGTCAAGTGTGGACACAAGTAGGCAATAATCGTTATGTATATGAAAAGGTCCAAAATAATATTGAGCTAAACTTGAATCCTAACCATAAAAAGCTTTAGTCCACGCCACAGTCCAACCGCTATCTAACTCCCGCAGTCTGAATAAAATATTGAAATTCTGAAAATTCTGATTATCTGGATTAAATTCCGTCTTATCATACCACAGTTAGTCCCTGCGCCATGCTACTCATCAAGTATGGTTGAGGGCAGCCTCTGTCGGACAAAAATGGACCGCTAAGGAATTCCATTTCAAAGAGTATGGACCATCAGATTTAGTAATCTTGTTATCAAGCCATGCATGTAAAAAGATTAGTACTAGTTGAGTTTTAGAAATATAAGGAACTCTGAACAGACGCAACTAAAATATGATATGAATATTTTACCATGAGTAATTCTTTTCATTCGTATCGTCTAGCTTGGTATGATCCGGTTCTCCTCAACTGATGCAACTTTCATCATCAAAGTTTCATGGTTTCGTGAGAACTTTGCATGTGTTGCTGTGATTTACCTTGCCCTAACCAGGATTTTCATCCAAAATCTATATAAATTGAAACATTTCCTTAGGTTCCAGGCTTTTATGTCCCTCTAACTGAGGAATCTTAAACGGGAATCTTTAGGGTTCAACTGGACCACATAAATCAAATACGATGAAGTAGGAAATTTGGGCAGCGTAGTGTGTATTCTATTTATTGCATGCACACGCCAGAACTCAATTCAATTTTGAATATTACAATCGACCATGGAAAATTGAAGGAAACTGCCTTATCTGCTCTAGTTTGTTAGATGCTTTTGAAGGGTTTATTAGTTCCTGTTGTTTTCTTTCTCACACACGGAGGCTGACGGAGGTAGTCGTTTAAAAAAACTGAATCCTTTAGAGAAATCATTCAAAGATGAGATTAATCATAACCGGATCTCCTGCCTTGTCCCAGATATTGAATACAAATCAACTCATGATAGAGAACTGTACCCAGACTTCCAAGGAGGTTTCCAAACCCTTCCGAAGAAGATGTATCATATTTGTACTTCATTTTCCACAAGATTTATAGAATGGACTTTACAACAGCATTGAGTCCCAGAACAATAAAGCAGATATGGAAAGGATCTGAATATTTCTTTAGAGAGTTAGAAATCAAGCACATGGGACTTTGCGGAAGGGATCTATGGAGGAGGAAAGTGGAGATAAAATTCGTTAGCTTGGTAGTGTTGGTCGGGTGAGAGGAAGATATTTATTGGTGAAAGGGGGAATGGGAATAAACGGTGGTGGATGAGTATAACGAGCCTCTCTCGTCCCCTGGGTGGATTCCAACTTCTTTCTCTGGCCTTCTTCTTCTCCACAACTTTCACTCTCCTTATTATTATTACTCCACTCCTCACCTTTTAGATCACCTTTATTGCCCCAAACCAATCCCACTTCTCCATATTTCTTGTGGCTTACGAATTTATTTTTATATCCTTCCACAAGTACACACACACATGCCCTTCCAGAGCCTCCGATTGATGATAGGACTCAAGTATTGCATTATAAATACTCTCGATTGAAAGCAAGATGCTGGGAGAATTTTAATCCTCCACCAAATCTCGTACTAAGAGAAGTTTAAATTTAAATTGTTGTTGAGAAATTTCTAGAAACTACGGAAAATTCACACGCTGAAGAGGACGTTTGGGGAATGTAATTTCAAACTATATTTTGAAAATAAATTTACACGGGAGAATTTTATTTTAATGATTTGATCAGGAGGAAATTATTAAATTGTGTATTTTAATAGTTTTTGAGAACTTTTAGATAACATTTAATTTTTTAAAGGTGTAACACTTTCTGGTAATTTGATATCCATATTGACTGGTATGCAAATTTCAATGAATCTAGAGCTGTTTATATTGTCAGATATTCTTATTTGGTAAATGGGGTTTCGACGGATCCAAGCGGTAATTATTTGTCGAGGCAGAGTAAAGAGTAGCCATCATTAGCTACACACGGTTCAATGATCATTGATACCTTTTCATGCGTATTCTGTGTTACCTTGTCCAGAAGAGAACATGGTATTTTATATCTTGTGAATCCAATTGATACATTCATAAAAAATGAATCCAATCGAATCGGAATCGAATCTGACTGCTAGTTTCAGTTAATTTTATTAGAGTTGTATGGTTGCATCCTGTCGTATATTAAATACAAAGGGGTACACGATATAATAGCCTTTTGCTCTGCAGCATTTGGTCAACTTCGATTTTAAACTACACCTTGTGTGGCCCGAATTTTCAGTTTACACAGCTTTGATCTGCTCGCTTAAAGTCCTAGCAAAATACTCATGACTTGGTCCTTGGACTTTATATCGTCATTCGTTACCACACCGCCTCTGGCACCAGTAGCAAACTACATTTCCCTGGACTAAGCAGAGAAAGTCGATACCATACGCTCTACCAGCACAAAAGGTACATACACCTTATGCACACTGAATGTGAAATACTAACAGTATGAATCGTAGTATAATGGTTGACTCCATTAAACATGGGATGAAAAGTGACATTATCTAAAAAGGCTGCCCTTTGTATTCCCTGTAATGGTTAGTAATGGTACAAGGGGGAGAAAGTCTGCTTTCCCTGTAGAAACCCAACTTTTAAGTTTGCAACTCTGTCCCTTTAATTCAAATTCTCTACACCTGGGCAGTTCTACTCTAAAAGTTAGTCAAGAAAGTGTCAGGCCATGAAAGATTTATAAGATTTCCTTGCTTGCCTGCTTGCCTACAGGAGAAGAGTTAATGGGTTCATTGTTGGTCATAGAGAAGTGAAATTAAGTTTAAAAGTACAGGTGTGTGAGTTTAATAAATTCCGACATTCTGCCTTACAAGCCGGATGCATTCAACAGTTTGCCCGTGCTGATGGACAATACTGATGGTGTATATAGTTTATAAGAACACGAACAGTAATGTTTTCAATGTCAGTCTGTTGTGAAGATAGATTTATGATTGAATGAGAAAGTAGGGTTGAATCTTTGATAAATGACTTCGAGAATTTATAGAACCAAATGGACTACTTTTTAAATGATATAGGAAATAGAATGGGATGAGGATGTTCTATGAATTCCATTGTGAATGAATGATAACACTTTTTCATATTAAAGATTTGGTAACCACACACGTACACCATTCTCATACCTTCTTATTCCATTTATTTCAGTTCTTATAGTTTTCTTTTCATATCGGTTTTTGCACTCAATCTGAAGTAAGGAAAAATGTCTTGTCGATTTATAAAGAATCTGTCAGCCGTGTCAGGAAGATGATATATCAATCTGCCATTTTCAGAAATATGTACTTCACTTATTTACTCCCCGTCACAAGCTGAAATGTTGAATGTGTGAATAGGATTATGATTTAACTTCAATCTTACAGTCCCGAGTAAAAATAGTTTCATTCATGTCGTTTACAAAACTAAAAACTACATTACTACAAGATCTAGAGTAGGTTTATAAAGTAATCCCTCTCCAGAGCTAGTGATGTAAGTCTAAATTCGATCTGCCCTGTGTATTCCCCAGAAATTATGGGAGCTCTTTTTTATATGAGCGTACCTCAAGATATTCTAGGATCCTACATTTCTTTAGCTTTGGTGGACTGAACACAGGAGTTTGTGTTCACAAACGCAAGTGATGACGCCAGTGAAATTCATTCATGGAATTAAAATGTATCCACTTATGCAAGCTTCAGTAGGTTTTTTGTTAGTATAGTCGGTGCGGAATGAAATTCATTCGAAGGGTCTCCCCTCCCTCACTACAAATTGGGTTGCTATATATTATATCTGTACTAATGATTGAAACAAGCCTGAAATGAACTGTTTCCTTGAAGTTGTTTTATTGCAGTAACATATATTTGTAAATTCAAATTCAGAATTTCATCACGGATTTTCCAAAGCAAATGATTTAAAGCAATTAGTCACTATTTCCAGATATTTATGTAAACTGATGTAAAATTTCAATTATTTCTCTTGAACGAGCAAGTGGCTCTTGTTATGTCTTTGTGACTAGAAGACACACCATAATTTTTTCCCGTTAGCCTTATACTTATAAATAAGTAGTTCTACAAGTCTGTCCAAACACTTCAAAGAATATTCCAAACGTACAGAATCTCCTCTGGCGTGTCAGCGCGGGGATGACAGCCTGCCGAGAAGACCCTGATTAGAAATTCATGATGTACAATACCAACAAATAAAATTGATGGGGAACTCCAGTCTGCGTGTACTTAAATTAGATTGTTCGACTCATATATACGATCCTCGAGCAGCACTCCAGACACTCGTACAAGTCTTTCTAGTTCAGATTTCCAAGTAATTGAATCATCGGCTCGTACATGTCCAGCAGAGGAATGAAAGCAAGATGAAAGCAACGCGCTTATATTGGCGTGGAATTCCCAAATTACTGTTTCAATATACAGATTGAGTTAATTATATAAATCTATTTGCTTTCGATTCACACAACTATTCACATGGCTTTAAATCCAGTATTAACCCAATTCAAGGTTGAAGGGCTTTGTTTTTGGGGTATACGGCTTAATTGAGCATCGAGGCTCGCAATATAAATCAAATATGAAGTTCCGGAAACTAAACCAAAATTCCAGTCCTTTGTAGCAAGAATTTAAAGAAATTTCTGGGAACACCATTTATAGTTTCTTTGTCATATACCATTGCTGCTATAGGGTATTTATTCAAAGGCTTTCTTGCTTCGATGGGAAAGAAGATTGGAAAGAGGGCTTCTAATTCGCTATATTTTGTCCTTCAATATTCTCGTAAATGACTTTTGAATTAATTTACCTTCATATACTCCTCTATAATTTGAAGTCTGAGTGGTTCATGGTATTTGAAAGATGAGGAGGCCATGAAGATCATAAAGGACCTCCAGGCAGGCATGTTCGTTATCTATTTCCAACTAGTTCAGCATTTACCTCTTTAATCTTTGCTAATGCCAGTAAGACATTTTCTGATGGTTCATATCTCATATTCTATTGCTCTTCTCGACCAAAAAAAAAATTTGCTTTTGGCATCTGAAGAAAATGGTCGACGAGGCAAGTTTTATATAAAAAAAATTGTCTTCCATTTACTACACTGAATGATTCACAGTCTCTCTTACAGATTACGGAGCTCTCTTTGATTAAGTTAGGACGCCAGAAAAGATGATAAGAAAATATAAAGTTTCATTCCTTTCAAAATTCTAAAGAACTTGCAGTTCATCTTCTGCATGGCTATTTTAGAAGTAAGGGAACTGAATATTATAGTTAAAAAACATGAGTGGATATAAGTATAAATCAGTTTAAACGAGGGGGGAGTGATACAATAAAAGGGCTGATTGTTACCATTTGAAAGACAGAGTTTGAGTTAAGTTTAGGATTCATTTCATATGTTAAATTACACAGAATAGAGATATTTCTTGTTCGAACAATCACGAGTTAAAACTTACTTCTTCATTAAGTTCAAAGAAGTTTTTCACATGAGCTGTCCAATGAATTCTCCAATTTTTACGTCAAATGAAAGCAGCGTATTATGGATTATAATATCCAATTATTGCTATGATATTTCTTGAGTCTTGTTGTTAATGTTAAAAAATAAGCCAATTACAGCAAAACATTTATAGTTGTGAGGTAACCAACGGATTGGATAATCTGGATAAAATATTCTATAGAATCGCTATATGCTTATAGTTCCAAAAATATTTATTCAATATAGAAAATATGTACAATTTTTTTTAAAGGATTCCAAAGTTTCTAAAAAGTTTATTTTACGGCTTTCAAAGGTTCAGTCTTTTCACTTTTGTACTCATATCTTATTGCTTAGTTGACTGTAAATTGCAATGGAATTATTACATGTTAGCTTTCTAAATTATATTCTAAAATGATATTTTAGGGATGAAAAAGTAGAAAGAATGATTTCGTTTAGAATCTTTAAAATCGATAAACATCTAAAAGTTTGGTTGCCTAAGTTTAGGCAGAAGTATTTTCTTTTCTTTTCTTTGAGGTTACTTAAATCAATCCTTGTAGCAGATCTTAAGAAAACTTCTGACTTGTTGAATGCTAACATAATGATGATGCTAACTTTTAAATTTTAGATCTCTTGGCGTTGCAGCGTTTGTCGACGGCGAGGGGTAGCAATCATTGCCCGACGTGTTCAACCAGGGATAGAAGATAGCGAAGTATTGGAAGGATTAGGTTGTGAAACAACAATTCGAAAGTCACCTGACTGTCGTAGACTAACATCAGGGAGTAGAGCTGACTCAGAGACTGAAGTTCTTCTCTTGGCTCCGAAACCATCTGATGTCCGTCGACATTCTGACGTCCCTCTAAGAGACATCGCAAAATTCCAAGCCCAAGTCATCTCTGCTGCAGCCTCCCAGCATGATCTAGGTCTGACGATCTCAATGCCAAGTGAAAGGGCAAAAAGTAGCACAGATATAATGAAGAAAGATAGAGACAAGGAATCTACTACTACTGTTAGTGGAGGTGTTAGTATTAGTGTCAGTGTAACCCCTTCACCCGGAAATAGAAGTGGAAATCCTGACAAACACCAAAACAACAAAGATAAATCTAAAGCCCCTAATCCTAAAACAGGTTTGATTAAAAGACAAAGGTCATACGAAAGAGGGGCTAGTGAAGGTGCACTAAACTTGCCAGCCGCTCGGGGACGACGAGCTTCCTGTGATATGAGAGCTATTGACTCGAGCACTATTTTGAACAATAATAATATTCAGCCTAGTAGTAGCACTACTGAGAACGGCGGTGGTGGATCAACTACCCCGTCGGGGTTATCCGAAAAGGAATTGCAACACCTACAAAAAACCCATCAGCAATACCTCCAGCAGCAGCAACAGCATCAGCCCCACCCCCAACATCCCCAGCAGCAGAATCAACAGCATCCTCAACACCAGCAACACCCTCCACACCCACAGCAACAGCACCCGCAGCAACAAATTCAACAACACCATCATCAGCAGTCTCAACAAAATCCTCAGCAACAACATGAAAGAGGGAAAGTTCCATCCGACTTGGCCATTTCTAGTGACACACGACGGAGATCAGTACAAATGTAATCCCAAATGAGCATTTCCATCTCAGTATATATACGACTTTCTCTCATGTCCCTTAGGTAGATAGACTAAGGATCTCTCCCTTCTTTAGTCTAGTTTAGAATCTAAACAATATAGATGGTTATGGCCATCTCTTACCCTTCTAAACTTATCCGTAAGGCACATCTCTTTCTAACCGCAGAATCTATTTCTCCTCATTATGCCTGTCATTTGCTTCCTAGCTTTTACACACTCCGGCTAGACTCTTGCATAACGTACACATACGGAGCAAGAACTTTCGGCTGACTTGAACTATTTTACTTCCATTCATTTTCATCCTAATCCCTTAAGCCTCCCCTTCCTGTTTCTTAAGTAATTGAAATGTTTACCCTTCATATTATCTAATGCAAGGTTGCATAAAATTACATGGTTTTCAATTCATTTCTACTAAGCCTGCCTACAAAGTCTGAGTTTCTGGCATTTTCCAGCTTTTACTGTATTAATTATCCATCCACATGTTCATAGTTCATTCCCTGTGATACATCCGACTGGTTTCAAGTCAAGCTCGACTTTTATAGTCTGAACGAAGCTAGGCTATGGCAATGCAGGATCATGAAAATTTGATGAATTTGTTGGCTGGAATTGGTGCCCTTAAGCTGGGATTTTATTTACTCCAGTTGGACTTCTGTGTGTAAAACAAAACGGAAAGTCGGAAGTTTATAGAGAGAGGCCTACTATGGCTACTATGATTCTGTGAGGTGGAAAAGATAGTTGCGAAATTCACAACCGGTTGCCCATGTAGTTTCCCTTCTGGGCCAGTGAAGACTGAACAAGAAGGCGTTGTGATAAGTTGCATGTCAGTAAACCAGATTTTTTGGTTCTTAAATCCTTATAGACGTCAGTTAACATCCAGATCTCTTGTCGTTCGTGTCAACCCTACCGAATACTTTCTCAACTCCTTCACTTACTGACTGTTGAACTTGCTTTCCACTTTCTAAAATGGGGAACGATGCTATCTTGGACATCGCCATGTTTCTTGTACATTATATCTACCTGCGATTTTAACCCCTTACAATTATTTTGCATGTTCAACACTGGCATTTTCTCAAAATATTGGAAAAGCTCAAAGTCGTGTAGTGTATTAGTCTAAGTTTGAGATCATAACTGAATCACACAAATTTTTCATGTCATATATATCCCACACAAGTCAAATCTCATAAGTTCATACTCATATCTGCATCCACCTTGCCTAACCCTATACTTTTCCGATTCAGATGCATCTCAGAATCTGAAATCTATTAGCCTATTGGAGATATTTTATTTTCCTACACGATTGCAGAGGATTCTCTAACTGAATTTATTAAAATATGTACTAGATGTTCATTGAGGATGGACTTCCAGTTCAAAGTTAGTTTTAGTGTTGCACAGTCCATAACTCTTTAATTGTCTGTATTTAATTAGACCATAACGTCTGTAAATCAGAGAGTTCTCATTTTAGTAACTCTTGGTCCAAATCTAGCTGAATGATTTTCTGAGCTAACGAAGTATCAACACAACCAAGGGGAAATGCTGCAAAGTCCAACTAACAAGCCCTTGCTCTCTTTTCAGATATAACACGACAACAAAACAGCCCCCAACTCCACGATCCTGTGCGTCCCTTGATGCAGAGGGAATGGAGATGAAGCAAAGACAGTCTAACCATCACCACGGGAATGAAGTCAAACGCCAAGGGTCTTCTCAGGATGGAGAGTCTATAAAAATAGTAATTGATGATGTAGACTCTACAGCAGCTGCTATTGACAATAATAAAGCACAATCTAATGATGCTTCCGAGTTTCGAACAAGGGTTGTTAGACTCCGAAGAGACCCACAAGATAGAGGATACCAAAGTATGGACTTCCTTCCACTCATTTCTATAGATTTAATATAAATTTCTAGACTAAAGCCAAATACCTCAACTCAATCTGAACCCTTTCCTGCTCAAGTCAACTCCTTGGAGTAGTATCGAGCCTCTAAGCTGTGGAATCTTACCTTTATTACATCTTATTACCCTAGTCAAAATTCTCTCTTCCCAAATTGAAAGACGTCCGTCTTTTTATTCACTAAAATATTCTTTTAATGAAATACTTGTTGTAAAGTACGTACGGTGGTGATACTAAAAACATCCAGCTTCACAAAAATAGCACCAAAAGATGTCCCTGAGGGCATTTATATAAATATTTTGTAGATGTGAATTGATTTTCACTTTCTCCTTGGGTGACTTTCTCCCTTGTAAATCTATACGATTACTTTGCAATATGCCAAGCGACCTGCTGCTGCTCCTTTCTTCAATCTACCTTTATGTTTATGGGTGCTTCTGTTCCTTCAAGAGGATATTGTAGAATCTGATTCAACAAAGGCTAAGTTGTTTCTTTTGTATTTTTCCTTTTTTCATGTGACAACTGGTCTACAATCGACAACTTGCACTACGAAAACGACTGTGTACACACATGGAAAATCAATACCCATCTCTCTCCATCCATGTTCTACCGACAATCCCTTGGCTCCGTGGGAATGAACAAAACAAAACACGGAACAATGTTTAATGGGTAATAGCAAGGGGATTTGGACTCCGTGTGGTTGGCGGGTGCAGTGTTGCTGGGAAGCCGGGTAATCTACGGGCGCGGGTCGCTCGTGTCACACCTGGAAGTGGAGCAGATTTTGCTGGGATCCGTAGAAGTGATTTTGTCATCACATGGAATGGAATTAAACTCACTAATTTGACGTTCGAGGAAGTTTGTAAAGTGATGGATGCGTCGGGTGACAGTGCTGAACTCGCTGTTGCTTCATTCGATAGGTAGATATTATTATGTGGCATTTTAATCATATGGGTTACTCAAAGTTTTGCAAATTGGGAGACGTACGGCAGCTATCCGTATCCTTTATGCATAAACTAGACTAGAATTATAGATATGTTAAGATTTACCAGGCTTTGTTATTAACGAGTTACTAACTAGCTTATCTCAATCTTCCTTGGATTACAAATATTATAATTCAAAACCACAACCCGCCCATAGACCAAAAAAATTATCAAGATTAAAGGTGAACGATTTGGATCGGTTGGGTGGGGTAGGTAAATTTCAGAGAAGTAATAGAAAACTTTCTTTAGAGATACTTTGAGAGTTGGGAGAATTGGGAGACCCTGAAAATAGTAGTTACAGATTACAGATGAACTTCCTAAATCATAAATTTTATATCCACTCTCTGCCAGTGATATTAAAATCGACAATGGTTGATTACCTGAAGGAAATACAAAGGGTAGGATAAATTTTATAGTCCAACTCCTCCTTCTTTTTTATTCTCACGGTGACTTGGGTTATCAATTTAGGATTAAGTTTACAATAGTCAGTTATTGGCCTATAGTTCAGTACCGCTCTGTATTGAATGAAAGGTGCAAGTGGGAGCCCTATAAATGTAGTTTAAAACTTTACGATGCAATATAAAAGTTGATTTTACGCCAAATATAAAACTGGGAAACAAATAGATGGAAATCGCTTCATCGTTAAATCTACCTTCAAGTTCTCAAAGTTAGTAGTGCCATAAAATTGAAATTTAATGAACACTCGAACTGTCTACTTTGTTGTATGGGTATGCCTAGTTCAGATGAAAGGCTTGATTTACAATTAATGATCTTGGATTTTAATTGCACAATTATTAATTCAGATGAACACAAACAGGATACCTAAAATATAATATGTATTCGTTTCAAACCGTTTCTCCAACCATCGGCTAAAAAATGAACTTCCTCCCTTGCATACCAAGAAGATGTTTGAAGTAGTTGAAATTATTATTTCCAGTGCTCTTGAATTACTTTGTCTTCAGTTAGTATCGGTAATTTAAAAGAGTCAATTAGAAAGTAGATCTTGTTCCTCATTATTTTTAATTACTCTGCCGCTTTTCACCAAAGAAAGGAATCTAAGAGGCAAAAATGACTTGATTTAATATGACGCAGGTGAAAACTTCCCAAGCCACCTTCATGAAAGCTCTTATCTCTTCTTGAGCATCAATTTATTTTAATGGCATGACAAAGTAAAAATATGTTCATTAGAAGAGACATTTCAGGCAGTCACTTTTCCTTAACTGAGCTAACAGATGTGAAAGACTTACTTAATAAAGATGTAAGGGAAGGATGAGTGGAACGTAGACAACATAGTGATTTTATACGTGGCCTACACATGATAATACTAAATGTACTTTGGTACTATTGGTACTCCAGTACGTCACTATTATATGAGCCTACAGCTCTGAGAACTGCTTAAACTTAAAAATTTTTAAACGAGCCATCTGAACTGAATTATCTGAAGGTCTATCAAAAATGCTTCGTGTGGTTTAGTAGTTAATGAATTTATAAACTTTCAATTATTATTTTCCACAGCGAGCCAAACAATGTTCCAGTCGTACCTGAAAATGAATCTACTTCCGAGTGGGAACCTGAATCTTCTGGGAATGAAAATGATTCTTTGGGTATCAATAAAGGTAACTCAGAGGGCACTACTTTTCCAATAGAAATTAGAAATATATTTTTTTAAATCTCGAATATTATATTATAAAATAATATTATTAGCTACGAAATCTCAATGTGTAATGTGCTTACAATCAATTTATTATTAGGTGGTGATCAGTATACAGCCATTTCTCCTTCAGGAAGACGTCAGCTACCGCGGCTACCGGTAATTGATTACAGAATAAGTATATTGAAGCTTGATATTATTTCAGAAGGATTATGTGAACCCATCAAGACTAAAATAACTCTAAGACGATGAAAGTTCGGTTCAGACAATATTCATGAATTAATTATTTTATAATTAGTTATAGGGAACGATTTTTTTCTATTGTTACATCAAGATTTGTACAGCATCAAAAGCTGGAGTTGTAATGTTAGATTTGACTAACAATGTTAACTACTAAGAATATTTATCAATAATGGAGAAACTGAAAGCTTTAATTAGGTTTATTAATACGCACACTTTTAATTTCACCATGGAATGAATAGCATAACATCTATGAAAAAAAGTTTCAAAGAATTTCGAGAAAAAAATGTCATTCTTCTTTGTTCGCCAAGAGTCTTTCTCCTTGCTATTATTGCGATACTGTGTAGCCGTAACTTGTTAAAAATTTATTTAATGGGAAATTGCGCCACGTAACACAGACCTATGAACCTATTTCCTATGTTCATTAAATTTTAGTAAAATTCTCAAATGTAGCATTGCCATACTAATATTGTCAACAAAGGCTCTTTTTCTAATCTTAATCTTCAAAGTATTCTCTTCAAGAGGAGTAGCGTAAGCAAGGAAGCATAAATCTATTCTAAATGCGACAAAAAGCCCGTTCGTTAGGTTAACGTTAAATACAGTTAACATGAAAGGAATATCTTAGGAATCCCGATATGTATATTTAGAAATTTATTTGAAGGAAAAACCTTTTTAACTAAAAAATTTCGTTAGTAGGGGTCGGTCAATTGAGCCATTTTAGCCACAGCGGTAATTCCTCAATAAAATTGACCATCGTGGCTCCAGATGAATCTTAGAATTAACTCATTACGACAACCCACTCTGTGATCTCTAGATACTCACCGGGTTCCCCAAGTTAATAACCTTCATGTTAAAGCTAATTTTCCTCGTGTGTTGCTTCAAAGAGCATGCATAAAATGTTTCGTAATTCTATGTCAGTCTTCTGAGAAACAACTTGGGTCGACCCCACTGGCCAAATGTTATTCTGATTAACCCAGACCCAATATTCCAATATTGAACTCCATTTTTAGCCCGTTTGTTATGGCTTATAGGATCACCGTTATCCGTCCGTCCGTCTGATAATTAATGAAAGGGTTTATATAGATACACCAAATTTTACATACAGGGTCTTCGAATATAAAGTCACGTAATTTTTTACATGTTCTTCAGGACAATAAATGAGATTAAGCTATAAAATGGGACATTTTTGATTGAGGGAGACGCTCGGTTATTCTCACTATGCTCTGGCAGAAATTCCTTACGGGTCAATTGAATTGACCCCACAGGTTATTTCATCACGTTATCACCCAATGTAGCCTACATAATAAACTTTATCTTTCGAATCTCAATCTCAGGATACGAAATTTTGTGACGGGTGGTCAAACATAACTTGGCGGCAGACAGACAGACCACGGGAATTATATGAGACCTAACGAACGGGCATGTTGCTGTAGTGAGGATCACTGCTATGGTCAAAACGATATCTTGAAGATGAAGATGAAAGGGTTTAGGTCTAAAAAATAAACCTCCTAAGCTCTTGAATCCAAGAATTCTTCCTTGAGACTCGATGTACGATAGAAAAGAAAGAGAAATTGGAAAATGCTTTAGGAGAAGGTTAAAGGAATTTCAATAACCCAGATTGGAATGGAATGCTATGAAAGATGGTGTAGTAGTCATATGAGACAGTTTTGAAATTAAATTGACTTTATTTCCTCTCCTGTGTACAGACGGAAGGAAGAATTCAACTCCGCTTGTTTCACGATGAGGTGCACAATACTCTGGAAATCGCAGTTGTGAACATTGCTTTCGGGAATGATGATTGCACAACTATCGACCTTAATGATATCATCATCACTTTAAGAATGTGAGTCTATCTACAAAGCCTTAATAGCTTTCTTTTATTACAAATACACAATTGTGATATTTCTAACCAAACCTTCCAACATTATTTCCCCGTCTTCAGTCCTATTTTCTTTCAGCTTTCTGTTCTTTATTTGCTCGTTTTGTAAAGGATTCAATGAAGCATTGGAAGTATCTGTTTCAATGTATTTTGTTTTACCTGACTGGTCGCAGTGATTTTAGGAAATGGTTTGATCTACTCTTTTATTTTTTATGTATCCCTTGGTAGATTGAATCAAGAGATTTTATTTCATTTGAGATGATGAAAATTCTTACCCCGTTTGAGTGAGCTCGTTTTTGTCAGAAGGGGAAATAATAGCAAATAGTTTTGAGTTCAAACTGAATACTTAAGCCCTAAAAACTTCTGGGAAGAACTTGGATTAGAACATTTTCAGATTCTGTATCCATATCCATGTCTAACATGTACCCTTGTCATAATGTCATAATATGATGCGGATGGAATTCCATTTACAAAGTAGACATGAGTGCCTATTTCCTGTCTATCATTTGTCTTGAATATTTAAGTATAAAATTTAATTGCATACTGTGAACGCATACTTCTATTCATGTCATGTGCATAATTTTGTTTTATAGAGGGGAGAAAATTGCAAATACTCGGTGGAATCAGTGTGTTCTTTTCACAAAAGTAAGCCCAGAAGATTTATTTGATTCATGGCTTATTCTGGAACTGGCAAAGGGGCCAGATTTTCTTGGAGAAAGCCATATCGACATGGGCCGTGTCTCACTGGACGATCGGCCCGTTTGGTTCCCTTTCTCCGCTAAAGGAAGTTCAACTCACCGTGGTTCAATTTCTCAAATAATAACTGCCGGTGGTAACACACCTCCAGGTGCTAGAGAACTGGCTAGGAGATTGAGAATGCGGATGGCCGCTGGTTCCCAATCGCAATCCGGTAAGGAGATAAACTTTTCAAACAATGGAAATAACAAAGAATTCTGTCAGTGATTTGAAAACGCGACCACTTTGAGCTAAATTCATTATTCCAAATAATGGCAGACAAATGCTAGCGTTTATCTTCAAATATAAGAGGAATTGCTACGGAATCTTTTTATTCTAGAAGAGCAAGAAGACAGCAGTGGTCAAAGCAGTCCATGTGCATCCTCACTTCTTCGTCCAGAAGTTGCATGGGAGGTCTTGGGAACCCTTGGCCCCCCTAGTGCAAATCTAACCTCTAGGTCTGCCCCTACTTCAAGAAGAGGCAGTGCTCAATCCGATCGAGGGGCGATGGGACTTGAGGTTGATGATGGAAGAGGAAGTGCCCCTAGCACCCCGGCATTGCCACGGTCCCTTCCTCCCTCCAGAAGAGGATCTTTTGCCGTTGCTGTGGAACAGCTCATAAGCCAGACTAGAAGAGGTGATCCATACTTTTTGCTGGAACTTTATTTTATGTACTTGGTCTTAATATCGTCGTCAAGTTGCTCTTTTAAGGAAAGGCTTAGTGTTTTGATGGGTATTAAACTAAGCAGCTTCTAAATTCTATTCTACAGGAGCAAACTTTCTATGACTTGCTTTTTTCAGTGTCTCTGGTCTCTAATAGTCACTCAGTCTCTTACGTATTCTTGCTGACTTGTAAGACTTATTATAAATCCTTTCTAGCTCAAGATTTCTAACTAAGACAAGCTCTAAATAATTAATTTTTATAGCTTAGAGTCGTAGAATGATCCAAAGAAACCTATGGGACTCGGTAATGGGAAATAAATTCGACGATTTTGCCCCTTTTTGAGAATTTGAGAATGTCCCTTTTTGGTCCCTCAAAATATTTAAAAATTCTTAGCATATGTAAACATTTGTTTCCTGCTTCGTTCAGGTTATGCGATGTGCTTGAATGAGCCGTTGTTTACCAAATCTGATTTTGAATACAATTTTAGGATCAGTGGCATACCCGCAGCAGCGAGTCCCTGACATGTTCATTCGACAACTGCCAGAGATTCCAGACAGTGGACCAGACCCGGCCATGCTTCGCAATAGGAGAAACTCA
Source organism: Agrenia bidenticulata (assembly GCA_034694785.1). Lineage (NCBI taxonomy): Eukaryota > Metazoa > Arthropoda > Collembola > Entomobryomorpha > Isotomidae > Agrenia > Agrenia bidenticulata. The sequence continues at coordinate 33,593 of JAQFYM010000416.1, forward strand.
GCATGGAGTCCTCGAGAAGTTGGATTTGATCGAAGAAGTCAGTTCGAAAGGACAGATTCACTTCGAGCCATTCAAAATCAACCTAGACGTATGTGCTCTTTCAATAAAACTTGCTATCTCTACAAAATACTCCAACCTTCTCCTCTTACATCCACTATTTATATAAATAATAAAAAAGAGATGAAAGAAAAGTTTGGAAGAAAGAAAAACAAGGTTTCCAAGAGCAGTTTTCCAGAGTCCTTGTCCTTTCTTTGGAGGAAATCTTGATTATGTCTCACATCTACTTTCTCTATATCAAACTTTGCCTTCTTGTCTTTTCGAATATTTAATGGATGTTGGAGAATAAAATGCCATTCTTTCCGGTCTTGAAAATCTCAAAACTAAAACGAATACATCTAGAGATAAACTGTTGAAGCATAGTTTTCTCAGTTCCCCCGGCTCTGATGAAACCCTCAGACGTATCGAGAAATTAACAAGAGAGTCTAAATGGGATAGCCCAAGTATTATTTAGAGGGAGCCATGAAGTGAAAGGAAATTGAGGAAATGTTGGAATTTCTAAGGTTTCCCCCCTGCAACAAGTTCTTCATGCGAAGTTGTGTCCCATAAAAAATGAATGCGTCATTTGCCGTCCCAAACCTCTTGTGAGAAAGTAAAGGACACTTGAATCCAACGAACTATAACAAGAGTTACAACCCTACCTCCCTCACCCATATTGAACTACGTGTACCACATGCAACTCATAAAGACGAGCTATGTCATTATTCTCAAGCATACTTTATCTATATGGAGAGATTCTTTTTATGAGAATAAATTGAATAGTGGAGAAAGAAGTGTGCTGGAGTTACAAAAGTGTATATGGCATCGTCTCTTGGAGCAATATGATACCTGGCCAATCTGCTAAGGGGAATTTGAAACGTATCTCGGGCTTTGTTAACGCTCTAAAAAGCACCAATGTACAGCCGGAACCGAGTAGGGCGTGCACCCGATAGTGTTAGCAGTAGACGTACCTTTGAGAATGGAAGACCTGATTCCAATTTATGATTTAGCTGTTGTTCGAAAAGAAAGTCTTTGGAGATCTGTAGAAGAAGGTATCCCTTGATTTGGAACGACTTTCTCTCCTGCGTCTATGCAGTTGTCTTATTCTCCACTGTCCAACTCTTTTAAATCTAATGCCAATCTCTGAGAGCTCGAGTAGTCCTGGCTATTAGAGTCCGAGTCGAGGCAGATTCTCAACATTACTGAATGATATACTTGCTAATAAGTTCTATCGCTTATCTGCTTCTACACTTGAGCAGTTGAGGAATCAGAGTCGGGAGAAAGTTTCATTCTTCCTATTGAAATCAAATCAATGATGGCAAAGTTTGATTTCTTGATAAGTTGGCACGATTTTTCATTCGACTAGTTGCTGTTGGTACTTTTGGTAGCTGGTACTGTCTAGGACTGCTCCAACTCCAGCGTCTTTTGGATTTACTTCCGATAGACATAGGGCAAAGTCATGGCCATGGGAGAAATTGGGTTGGGTTAAAATAGTATGAAAGACATGTATTGGGGTGTATGCAAGGATTTTGATTTTTTTGTGTGCATTTTTAACTTAATACTTATTCTACTTGACTTTCATCTGGTAATTTTGAAGTCTTTTAGTGGCTCTCATGGTTGCCCTTTCTTAGTTCACGTTGATTTTTCCTGCAGTGCATCCACTTCAGTTCTTTACTATTCTTATGATAATTCGATGTGCCTGCTACTAGAATTAAGTTCCATGTTCACAGTTCGATGAAAACTTTTGCTTTTCAATTTTAGGTACATCTGAAGTTGTTCAGTCTTTCCAGAATGTGGTATTTGAAGCAAGAAATCGAGCAAGGAAAGCGTAAGTATATAATGGTTATTTTCTCTTATGTCAACCCGATGAATTTCTATTCTATGGATTGGATTTCTTTCATGCACAAATAATGCTATTTAATTGAATGCAGCCAACGATGCATGAAACAAGCTACTTACAAGGGTCGTAATATTGAAATTCATCATTCATTCCATATTTTAAAAGAAGGCGCAGAAAAAGATTTTTCCTATTGATCAAGCTTTCCCAAAAGTCAATCTGTTTTAACACCATGTAACAAAATCAATGATTCATAACATTCTTTATATAATCTAAGAATTAAAAAAAGGGAACGTCACCGATTGCATAATTTATTTAGGAGACCTCTAAAATACGTTCCGCTCATAATCCAACGTACAAAAGTTCAATTCAAGTATAGAAGTGGAGAAAATTCCCATGCTGGTGATTTAGACAGTCATATTCATAGCCGTTTAATTCAATTTTTTAAACTCGCTAAAGACCATAGCCATAGCTGTAGAGGGGTCGTAAATCCTTAACACATGAAGTAGGGCAGTAACTTTTCAAATTTAGAAAATTAGAAAGTTTTCGATGTGTCGAAAGTGCTGAAATGTTACCATGCAATCCAATGGACAATAACAGAACCAACTTACGATCAACTACTAACTGGCTTATCCTCACAACTCGTAGTAACATACAAACATTTATACTAAGCCCGTTACTCCACCATGTTAGTTTAGAATTTACTTGAAAAACAGAGGAGCCGGTAAATTGTTTAATTTAAGGAGAAAGCACACCCCACACATACGTACTCTGCTGAGAAAGCTCCTCAAATAAATGTAATGGGACCAACCGTCTGTTGCAGTCGAATGAAGGGTAGAGAAAGTTCTTTATCTTCTTGGGTGAAGAACTAAGCTAGCCGGAAGACAGACGTATATCTTGTTGAATAATTGAGAAGAAAAGATTTTAGAGGACCGGTTGTAAAAACCTCTATTTCTTGTGTTGTGTCTTGTGTCTTGGCAAGACTTCACTGATCTCAAGTACTTTCCACTTGATCTTTCTCTTACTTACAAACAGGTAACAATAGAAATTCCCACCTTTCTGTAAGTACAAGGGATTGAAGTCACTGTGAGATGCAAAGTATTTTCTCTTTCGTCTTGCAGAGAAAAGACAAAAGGACTGAGTACTGAGTGACATTCTAGTTTGAATTAAAATCTCTCCGTGTAGCCAGGAACCTGAATTTTTAAGACCCACTCGAACACCTACACAGAAATAGCCTCTTTATTAAAATGGAGGCTAGAAAGTTTCACAGTTGGAGAGAAGTATAGAGTTTTTGAAGTAAACTACAGGATTTCATATTACATTTTATAACCCAAGAAAGGCAACCTAGTTTAGTGTTTGGGCGGAAATTGTCAACAAATTTCGTTAGTGTCAAAGAAGATTTTTTTTTAAACATGATGTTGGAGTCACCCTGAAGGGCTGAAAAGGTTTAAATTAGAAATTATTTTCCACCAGGAAATGAAAATTTCTTAATAACGAAGAAATGAATCAGCCTATTATTATCTTCGTTCCCTCAAGCTTATGTTTTACCAGAAATATAAAATTTAGGATGGTATTGATAATGTTTTTTTAACTCAAATGGGCTGATTCAAAAAAAAAATTCTACGTAATGTTTTATTTTGGTAGGGGATTGGGTTTTAAATAAAACGAAACTGCTTCTATGTGACATTTTAGGGTTGGATATCCTGCTATTAATTAATGTGTGAAAACCATTCGTAATTATGTATAGATTAGAATATTAAAATTAATTACATATAGTGTACCCAAGTATTGATATGGTAAAGCATTAACATAAAAAACTTCTGAAGGCTTAAAAGAAAAGAGCACATACTTCTGGATTAAAACTAAATGTATAATCAACTTAAGAGTTGGTCAAATTAATTGATTAAACATATATTTTCCTTTCATTGACAATTTTTTTTAAAGAAAATCTTTAAGGTAATTAATAGATTTCTGGTGTATCCTTACAGTTGATTGAATATGACGTTTTGTCTGGTTGGCGAAGGCTTGTAGAAACTTTTGTGTTCTGTTCAATCGATCATTAGCCGAGCTACTGAACATTCAAATTAAGCATGTTTATTCGTACAATATAGGTCAAAAGACTTGTTTGTTCACCCATCCGGTAATATTGACTCCATGATGAACTAACAAAATAATTTTTATACTCAGGGAGCCAGATGAGAGTTGGAGACAGCATTCTCCGCAGTGGTCTGATCGTCAATGAAGACAAGCAATGCCCCATCAGAGTCCTGGAGCGTAACTTGATTTTATTACCTACGTCGTTCTAATTGCTATGGACAAATACGAATATGCAATCATAGTACCTAACCTAAGCATACAAACCCAGATTAAGCATATAAGCCCAGAATTTTGAACCTGAGTATCACATGATTGGTTAACCTGTGGACAAAGACAACCTTGAATACATATGCACAAAAATTGTAACATTTTCCTCAAATATTTCCAAATCAAAAACATACATAGAGCTTATATTTTACCTGCTTTGACGTTGTAAGCCTCACCATTTCCAAATATCTCTCCATATCCAGTAATCCATTTTGCAATGCCATGCACAGGGAAATTATTACCCCATCTCATGAAAGGCTACTTTCTCTTCGTCTAGTTATTAATTTACTATCTGATCTGGATTCATCTCTAATGATATTCTTTGTCAGATGGCTTATTTAAGAAGGAGCATTCATTCTGGTCTATACTTCTTTTGCATGATTCCCAAAAAGTCTTCATAATCAGTCTGGGATTTCCTATCCTATTTCCCTTTAATGCACAGTTCTTTTATTATATTTCCCCATACACAGTATTGTACTCCACCGACCAATGGCATAAAAGTTAAGCTCCGGCAAAATTTCCCTAGTTTTGCATATGGGCTTTAATTCGGTTTCATGTCTGTTCCCTTCCTTTCGATTCCCTTCGATTCAATTTGTACCCGACTGAGAAGTAGATACTATATACCATATATTTGAACCCTCCCGAAGTTTAACTTTTATCTAGACTGTCTACAGTTTTTTTATAGCTTCCTTCATCCATTGTGGTACAGTCGTATAGTATTAGTATTAGAACGTATGAATTCAATGCTTTCATTTTTTCCAAGAAAATAAACTACTCCCTATTTTGTCAGCTTGTATTGGACATCCAACATGGTTCGATTGCAAAGTATATATCGATGTCTTTCTGATGGGAATTTAATTTTCTGTCTCCAGGGATTTCCTTCCGTTCCCCATTTTCGTGAAATAGAATCCACTTTGTAGTTAGGACAAGGAAACTACGTTGATATTGTGAAAACAGATTAATGTCAAGAGATAGATTGTACGCAGCATCGATTGGAGAAAGTAGTTATAGTTCGCTGTTTGGGCGATGAGACTCAAATGAGCTTTTCTATCATCCTCTTCCCCTCCTGTAGTGTCTAATTAGACATCCAAAAGCCTGTCTATGATGGACGTGAAGGAAGAGCTAAAACCCTTGGAACTTATGAGCAGACATAATCCAAAAAATACTTAGCATGAGATGGTATTTTATCTAGTTAGGTTTGGAACACACGTTATTAGTCCGTATGCTTATTACGTAGACTTATGTAGCCGAGGAAATCAATTCCCGTTTATTCAAACAGTTCCTCCTACCCTTTATTGTAGATTGTCTTTTACAGTCGGATTAAAATGACAAAAACAGAGACTGGCTTCTGCCATGGCTATCGCGAATTGGATATTGGACAAATGTATATGGAGAGATTTACATCCAGTGTATGAAAGCAAAAGAATTTTCTCATGGTCAACTTATATCATTCATGTCTAACCAAACCATACGAGCTTATGTATATCCCGGGAAAAAAGTGGAGACCCTTTGCACTGTGAGTTTTAGAATGATATCAATACACATATTGTACTAATCTAAATTTCATTATCAGTGTAACGAAGCGTATCAAATGCCCATAACTTCGTATGAATCGTATGTATAGAAAAATTATCGTAATTCCATGCTGTGATCATTGAAAATCATTACCCTTTCTATATTAATCTTGTATATTATAAACATGTTTAGAGTAACGCTTGTTAATTCCAGTTATTGATTCAAATTTTATTCTCCTTTATTAGGATGCTCCCTATGACATTTAAAGGTCAATATTCCGCAGATGATACAAGCGGAAGTAGTATACTTATTTATTTATTGATTAAAGTGACAGTAGGTAGGAATTTAAATATTCTTCTTATTCGGTCGTATTCAAAATTGTATGCTGGGAAGTTGGAAAGCCGAATGAACAGTATGTACAGTATTTCGTTCTCCCTTCGTGCTGAACCTCTCAATATTACCAAAAGGAATTGAAGACTTTAATGTATGGACTGCAAGAGTGTTGAGAACTTATAAAGTTCTCTTATTGTATTTTATCTTATGTTGGTTTAATTTTGGGGAATCAGACAGTAGAAATCCGTAAGGTTTTTTGCTCAAACAGAGAAAGTAACCTAAGAGCCAGAGAGGGGTCGGTCAGGAAGGCTAGTGGACTGCAATATGGGGTTTTAATGGTATCTCGTAAGAGAATTAGACTGTGAATGACGGTGGACGGTAAGAGGATTTTTCGAAATATCTATCTTCAACATGTGAAACATTTGAGGCTCGCAAATTTAAGTTTGTATTCCAAGAATCACCCTCGTATTGAGAACGGAAGTGGAGCGTATCCTAAACTTCAGTTTTAAAGTAAATAAAACAATACCCTCATGTCGTTCGGGCTGATGGGCTTACTTTTCCTGTTTTTGCAAGTGTTTTGAAAACCCTTAACTCCCTCCGTCTCAATCGATCAAATAGAGCGTCAGCCATGATTATCGCCCGCTTTGTTTCTCCGTATTCTCCTTGGTGAGCTAATGACTTGGGGCTACTGGACAGATAGAAGCCAATTATCGTTCAGGCTAAAATGATGCTACATATGCACATGTAGCAACCAAATCTAACAAAAACTAAGACCATTCCAGAAGTTGGGCTAAATGTAAAAGAATACAATGAATGCCTTCGGTAGCGAACAATTCATTGGGGTAGAGATTGCGGTCCTGAACTTTCTTGACTTTGAACCTCAACTTTTCTCAACTAAACGAGCTTTCTCTAAACTGTTCTCAAGTTAATGAAGGAAAGTGTTACTAAGAGCGAAAGGAGGAAGGGGTCACTTGTGCAAAAGAGGAATTTCTTTCGTAGAAACGGAACGCTTTGAGGGAGTTTTATCAAGGAACATAACATATGTACAACTACAGACTTTTTTCTCAACTCCTACTCCTGTGCTAAACTAGGTATTTATGTATTTGCCAGTGTGTAAACGAGGGACGTGGGCAGCCAGCTCAGGAGTTTGTGTAAAAGAGTAAAGATACTTTTGTACTATTGAATAAGATCAAAAGCCACTGCGTCCGGGTTTAGTTCACATTAAATCCTAAATACTAAAAGAGCCTCTGCCCATTTCAATAGGATTTAATGAAGAAATTGCTCCTCCATCTAATCCACTTGAAATATAACAGACGGTGAAATTCCGACAAGATTTTTTAGTTGAGAAAATCCCCTACATTGGATTTTTCAGGGAAATCTTTTGAGGAAGAACGTAAAGATATAAGAGGTAATGATTCCATTGATAAATCCTTTTATTGTCTTTTATCATCAAAGCACAAATGTGGGATGAAATGGGCTGTCGTCAGTGGATGAAAATGTGATTAAAAGTTCTTGTAGTAGCGGAGCCATGAAAGGAATTCGATACTGGATATAATACCATCAAAAAGAGTAAGGAAATGTGGGCTGAATAAATGGTATTTCGGAGAGGAGTAAAGAGTTTAAAGAATCCCTTTCCTCAATCTCATCCAATGTTAAGTACCCCACTAATACGAGTAGGTGGGAGGAATTCGGTTTGGTTGATGGGATCCTGATGATACTTTCAATGGGTTTGGCAGGCCCTAGCAAATAAGCAAAGCTGGACTTAGTCACATCACATCAAGGTATTTATAGCAAAGGTGAATAGCAAGTAGTATTCGTCCATGGAAATTGATTTTTCCTTTCAATTGATCTTCAGTTCCGTTTAGCTAAGTAATCCCTTCCCTTTCTCCACATCCAACGATCCAATCCAACTTCCAACTCTTCACAAGTCTTGATCAGCTCGAGTCTTGGCGTCTCGAGTCGAGCTCTCAGTGTCCAGATGAAATTCTTCTTCAAAAAAGACTCGGCGTAGGAAAAAGGCTTATTATTCCACAGAGGCTTCTTCCTTTACGCTGAGCTGTGCAAGAAACACTTCTCCGGTACTTAAACGTCCTCGGTCCTTAACTTCGTTCCCATTCCAATTCACACATCACCATTAGTGGCTCTAGCCTTGTCTCGTATAATGTCCAATGTGTGGTTCCCACTCCACCATCCCTCGTGGCATTTCCTTAATAATCTATCTTCAAAAGTGTAGCCGGATATCGTGCACAGAAGTGAAGAGGGGTTGATTCTGATTTACCATTCTCTATCCGTTCAATTGCCGAAAGGCCAACAGCCACCACCACCACTAAAATATACTGATTATATAAGTAACAGAGTCCTTTCGTCATTTATTATTAGAGGAGAAATATAAATGGGATGGCAAGGCCATTATCTCCCTATCCTTTTGTCTCTTTCCATTTCCGGATTCCACTCTTCTCCTTCATTTCTACCATTCGGGCCAGTTTCACCCAGGGAAAATATATGAACCATTTCAAATCTCTCCTCACCGTTTGCTTGGATTCACTTTCATCTCTACTGAATGGGCTTGACACACAATGAACAATTTCTCCCTTCTCTAGTCACTTTCAATCTATTCATTCATTTTTCATTAGAAATATATACACCAGGATTACATCTCTAGAATAAGTCTTTCCAACTCACAATCAGCCTGTACTATAGACTTTTATCAATGTTGATGGTCAAGATCAGGTTAAGCTTGAAAGGATTCCTATGTAATGAGCTAGGACTATTCCACTATCAAATGGATTTAGACCCCTTGGGATTTTGGAGCTTACAATTCAACAAAGTCTAATATCACGGCTCTATTCAAACTTTAAAACTTCTGGTTGAATTGAATCCTAAATTGGAATGATGACTCTCGCTTTCTCTTTGATATTGAGCTGGTTTTGAATCCAAATTTCTTCCGATTTAGCTTCAGTCTACCAAAGAAAGGGTAAACACTTTCAGTACTTGTTGTTAATGGTTGAGTTGGTAATTTTATATCTATTTGTGTTAGCATAGAATAGGGGAAAACTATAGATGAATGGATAAATATCGTACTGTTAAATGTATTGTTGAAGTGAATTAAGTGTTAAGTTTAGCAGGTGATGAGCTAAGGGGGACGTTACATAATGGTGATGAAGAATCAAAGTTAATACTCAGGAAACTTAGTAGGGCTTTTATAAATGTTGGGCAGTGATTCTGCACTTACAAGGGCATCGAAAATGGTACAACTTAGAATGAAATGGACAAGAATCGATAGTGGGGGGTGGTGTGTTATCTTAAAGCATTAGTTTTTCTTGTACACTAATTATAGCTAGCAGTCCAGTTAGGAAAATACATTATAAAGCGTGTAAACAAGTTTTGTCGAACGTGACTTACTCGTAGATGGTTGGTTGCATAATCTATCTATTCATTATATTCTCACATGTCCTCAAGCATTTAAGAAAGTTGATGTGTTTTTAGGAAAGATTCCTACCTTATTAATTTATAGTATTATACAGTATTCGGCGAAAGTAAGGGAAATAATTTCTAGGCTGTCTAGACACGTTTTATTTACTTTGCATATTGAGAAGAATAAATTTCTTGACAGGCAAACACAGGGTTTCTGTATCATAAATGACTAGGTGTTATGTAATACCCAAAGTATATATGTTTTTTAAATACCCGCAAGATTGAATCTGCGAAAGTTTCTTCGTTTAATTTTATGAATGTGACCGTGAGAGTTTTTAAGTATATGTCTGTGTGGGTATGGGAGGATAGCTAATATGTTACATTTGAGTTTTCATTGCGAAATTAGATTTATCATGTTGGGTTCCGGTTCAATATCGTAAGATGTGACTACTCTAGATCAGTGGGGGAGGGTGGAAATACAGGGAATGGAGAGCGAAAGATTAAATCAGTGTCTACTTCCACTACCCTCTACTTCCACTACCCACAACATAATATGTAAGTAGATCTGGTCACTACTGTAGTAAAGCAGATCTGAAGGCTTGATTTGTGTCTGAAATTCAGTCTCACACCTTCGGCCTTGTCAATTTGTCATGAGATGAAGGGGAAAGTAGGCTATACTCTTCCATTACATTAGTTGCAAAAGATTTCTTTTCAAGATTCCCAGGAGGACGAACCGTATGGGCAAATCAGTATAAGAATGGAAGGTGTATAAGGCAGGCGGTGCGCAATCCATAAACCAGCGAGTAACCATTAGGAAATATAAATAAATCAGCCTGAGCCTTTTTTTGCCATCACCATATCTTGAGTCTGGACCTCCAACATTGCGTAATTTTTTTTTGCATTTGACCCGTTCAAAGCATAAGCTTAACTCATGATATATGAAATCCTTTAACTATTGAAATTCAAGCTGACGAGTCAAGTTTACTGTCTGTATGTTTAAGAAACAGGCAGACTCACGTTCCCACTTTTCTCAAGAGTATGCAGTTTCCTCCGTCTTATGAAACCTCAAAGACGGGATGAGATGTCTGGGCTAGGATTATGACCGTGTTTGACTTCCACTCTCATGGGACTTGTGTACTTCCAAGATTTTTTTATTTTCTCAAAATTTTTTCCATACACAAATACACCATCCATGCACTCGCACATCAATAGACCTCGTTTCAAGGACCATTCTGAATCCCACACAGACTTTTCCCCTATTACTCTCGTATTGCTAATATTACATTTTATAAGCAGTTCCTTTTTCAAGGACGGGATTTATCTCCCTTGGAACTCTACGGGCTTAGACTGTGGTAGCATCGAAGACCCTGCTAAATTCTCCGTAAAGTGAACATCGATTGAATTAAGTATTAACTGTTGAGTCACATCGATTCCATTTCTGGTGGTTTACTTGAATCTCAATGGAGAGGATGTGGGAAATGAACTGAGGGGTGGGAATCGCGAATCCTTTCCAATAGTTGATTGCACAGAACTGGTCTCATGAAATAGATACAAGAGCTGTTTAGAATGTCTCTCGACTCTCTTTGCACTACCAACATTTTCATTCCCATGCTGTCTTGACTTAGTTGACTTGAAGCATTTCGAATTCCGAATACAAATCAAGAAGATAGTACAGATAATGTATCTATGTATACTTGTAGGCACATATAGTTGACTATATCTTTTGGCTGTTGTCAGTGTTGTCCTTTGTCTCCTTTTATTTGATAGTATTACCCCAGGAAATAGTGTAGTAGTTATGGCGTTTTCTAATGGATTCGATTCGGCTAGGCAAACAAGAATTTGAATCCTACTCCGTCTTCATGCACTTATTACGTGCTCACTTATCTGGATATAAGATGGGGGAATTTAAACTAACTCACTTTCTTAGTAATAGATTTTACTTTGTACATAATATAGAGTCTAGATGTTCAAATTTATTCAATCTCAATGCCACGACGTAATCAAATTTTCCTCGCATAACTGTCTCATGTTAGCCTCTAGCTAGAGTATAAGTTTCTCATCTAATCTTCAAGAGATGTGTTGTTCAGCTATTCTTAGTCTCGTTCTCGTTTAATTAATAACCCCCCTCACTCCCCAGTCTACTGTAAAGTCTTAAATTGGAATTCTCATGCTGGGAGAAGTGTTCCCTTTCTATAGAACTCTAGATTCGTATTTAATACGAAAGCAGAGAGAGTAACGAGTCAAGTCTCCAGAGTTTTTCTCCATGATCATGAAACCCCTTTCGTCTCCCAATGTAATGAACTATACAACTTCTTGAGTGCATGCTTAAGTAAACTAAACTGTGAAAGTCGATATCCTTGAGAGGAGATAAAGGAGGTTGCAGAAATGTTGAAATTAGCTGTATCTTGTCACATTCAAGTGTGAATCAGTTTAGAGTGATTGGATTTTACAAGGAAATGGTATTGTACTAGGGCTACAAAGTTTTTACTAACCTTTCCAGCATTTTATACTTTCACTTTTCTCCTCTTGAAAATTAGTAAGGCCTTTGACATGACTTGTCCTTCAACCTAAATGAAGTATAATTTATATTCATTGATGCTATTGATTTCTTCTCTTGAAGTTCTAAAAGTTTATATTAAAAAACTACTGTGTAGTGCATTAGCGACAAGCTCAAAATCCTATTTTCTAAATTTTGTCTGAAATGAAGGAATGAGTTGAACATGTTCTGAGCATGAGCCCCGCATCAAAAGATGTTCAACCTCAAAAGATTTATGTAGTTGAATTCGATGGCAAAGATAATTCATCTGAGTATTGTTAAATAATGTCTGTGGCAGTTTGACTAGCAAGGGAGGAAAATGCATGGAAGAAAGCTAAATTTTTAAATAGACGTGGGTACTTTATTTTATTAGCTCGTAATCTATTACACTGATCGCGTAGAATGTATATAGCAACTAGCAAGTATGCTCCAGCACTACTCTCATACATGTAGCATACTGTTAGGCTAATACTATGAAAACTAGTCGGGTGAAGCAGATAAACGCAAAAAAAGTTACAGAAATACGAATATCCTGGTTGAAATAGCGTTTTCAAAAGCTTTCTTCTGCCAGATGTGATTGAAAACATTCCTTTCACAAGAGAAAAAAATGTCGAATCTTTTTTTCTCATCTACCAATATTTGAAACTCATTATCATAGGGAATCTCGATTCAGTTTGGCTTTGAATTCTAAACTAAATTGTTATACATAACGACTTGCAGGCAAGGGGTTTAGGGGATTGAAACTTACATGTATTTATCCGACTGCTGACAATAGGAATTTTGTTCATTGATGTGTAGATGTAGAACGAAGTAGGTGTCAAGATAGTCGAGAAGGAAACAGGTGGGCGGCTTAGAATTTTCCTGGGGAAAGTTGGATGATTTATAGTGGAATAGGTTGTGTACAGGACGATGTGCAAACACAAGCTAGCGAAATTCGGTATTTTGAAATAAGTTGGAAACTTAGCTGAAGGACATTGTTTTGGGCACGTATAAACCCTACGCAAATGTTTAACTACCCAATAAAGTATGTGCAATATGTTACAGAGAGGTAGACAAAGACATTTTGGAAAAGGAAAACATATTTTAATGGGGCTGCGCTGTTGCATCTATAAATATATAAATAAACAGACATTTTATGATTGCAAGAAATCATTCGGAGCAATTGAATTTGGTTCATTCAATCGGGTAAGAAAAGTTAAAATAAAATCAGTTTTTTCTATTTACTAATTAATGATCTGTCATCAATCTCTCTGATGATGAAGACCTCTCCAAAACTGCATCAAAGCTGCAAGGATTTTCATTCAATTGTAGATGGAATTTTAAAATATCAAATAGACTTTAGCTATCAAAGAAGCTTGTTCTAAGCTAATTGGAAAATCAGCCTTTTAATATTTTATTCCTTATAAGAGTTAAACTATGGTTCAGTCCAACTAGAAATCTCAGATTAGGTTTATCAATGTTGCATATACTTCTAGTGGAATGCTAACATATTCATAATTGATTTTGTTTTCTTTGGAAATTCAGTAAGCATGAAAATACCAGTCAATACTTTTTGCGCACAAATAATAACTTTCTACGTTAGTATAGTATAGAGTTCTATGCTTTCTACCTTCCAAAAATTCAAATCAGTATGCACTGCACTAACCATAAAATGAATCATTTTTATAAAATTCATTGTAATTTTAAAAGGCAGAGGTTATAAATAGTTTAAGACTCTCGTCTTAAGATTCGTACAATCCCTAGTGGAAGCTTATTTTATTTTCGAAAACTCAATGTCTCGACGTAACTTTATAGATCCTCTCGCTGTCCCGATGTTTACCTCTTAAGCTTGTTTTATGTTTGTGGTAAAACATATTTTCATTTATTAGTTTCTAGGTCTCTCAAATGTTTACAAAGGCCATTAGTTTTAGAAAGGCATTGAATTTCTACATTCTATTCCTCTAATGTACGATCCAGGATCGAAATTCAACAAACAAAAGCTTTGCGAATCTTTCGTGAGAATTCTATTATTTCACTCCCGTTTCTAATTACTGAAAACTCCAAATGTTATGATCAATACACTTCAACCGATATCCCATTGTTCCAATTAGTAAGATCCAAGCGTTGTTCCAGATGAACATTTGTAATTCTATTAAATTCTTCATTAGAAAAACATTTTGTGTAAAATGAGGGCTGAAGCCGTATTTACTATAGCTTACTAATACGAACAGAGTACATGTTTATCAATTTATTCTTCAATCTCTATGATAGACTCACATTGTTTTATTTGTTCTCGTGTTCCAATTTCTTGGAAAGTCATTAGCGGAAGAGCTACCAGTTACAGTTACCATAATAATCCTAATGTCGTCGGGTTTATGTTGGAATTTTTGTAGGCGTTCTGAGTTTCGGATGAGAAAGCTCATGTTTTGTTTGGGAAACTTAAATTTGTTGTTTTCCAAGTCCACATCCCAGAGATAAAAAACTCAAAATGTAATTACTTATCTGATTGAAGCAGTTCTTATGAGAAATGATTGACGTCATTAGTCAAGCTCTCAAGAGGAAATGTTTTAAATACTTATTCCTCTGAATCATACCCTATAGTTTATATCCCGTAGAGCTAAGTATATATTCAAAGCTTCTCATTTAGTGGAAAGTATATTAATGCGTCCTTAAAACCATTATTACGATTTTAAGGAATTCAAGCTACGACTCTTGAATAGAAAATACTGAAATTGAGACCATGACTGAAGCAATTCAAATTGCTTGTATCCTCTCGATTGGTCCGCTGAGCATTTCAACATAGATTGTAAATGTAAGAATTAATAAGATCTTCCTTAACATCCGCTAGTTCATCCGGAATAGACTAGGTGTTTACCAACAGACCGATCAAGCTCCTTCCTTTTCCTTTGTACGTCAGCAGGTTCTGAGAACTTGTCAATGCCAGAAGGAAAGAGCTGATAGTGCTTTAGCCCTCATTGACAGGGAGCATTCTATCGTGCTTGGGAGAAAGGGCTATTCATTTCCCCATTTTGACCATGGAATATGACATCATCGTGACCATATCCAACTCTAAGAGCAAGAGCAGCACAATTTTCCACACTCTTACGTACAGAAAAAAATTGTCTATCCATGTGTAACAATGCACGGCTGAAAGGTGTAAGGATTGAGTGGTATTCTTATGATTGGAATATCCTATATCTTATGTTAGCATTCATTGATTCCGGCTTCCATCCTCAAGGCAGAAAAAAAAGATAACTTATATATTCATTCTGAACTTTCTTTTGATAGTCAACTCAGCAGCTCCATAGAAGTAAGGTTTCCTTTGCTATAAACTCTACCTCAGGGTAGATCTACAATGCAAAAAGCTCCCCTTAGCTCAAGATGAGTTTTTCTGTATGCATGTCTAGTCTGTGTGCCCTTACAGAGTTATGCTTTCACAACCCTGCAAGGCTTCTATTTCGCCGTGGTAAACCTAATAAGATGAATTGAGTTAGTGGATTGATAAAATAGAGCTGACGTTTAACGGTCGCTCTGGAATTGGAAGGTGAAGGACATGCCAATTTAAGGTGGTTAGGGACTTCTCACATCTTAATATTGTTGGACAAGAAGACTACTTGTTATTTTGAATGAGGGAGGACACAGACGGATGGATGATGCTATCGAGTAAGCCAGTGAGTTCTTTGCCCAAATGTTTTATTAATGAAAACTTACTCTACGAAAGATTCTACATTGAATTTCCTTAATTGGTAGCGATGCTTAGAAAATACCCATAAAGATACGTTTGTATATAATCTCTGTGTAATGTTACATGTGAATCGTCATGTGCTGTCAAGCTTATTTATGTGTCTCTTGATGTTTGCTGTTAATTGTTGGAGTTAGTTCAAGTGTGAGTGAATATTCAATGAATTAGGAGAGACTATCGAACTGAATACATTTCTGGGTATTTTTCCAAGAAGCAATCACGCAATCACACTTCTCTTCCAACTTCAGAACATTCCAGTTGAATTGCATCCGTAATCCGAACGCATCTGAGTTCTGAGAGTAGTGGGACTTTATGCCCTCAATTAGTGGATTTACATTTGAAGTACTTATGATATTTAGGTCTGTCTGTACTATAGGTGTTTAGTTTATCAATTGAAATTACATATAAAGAATAATCAGAAGTTTAGTGTTCGGCATAATTTACGGTACTTAGTTTAGTTACTATATACTCACTATATAGTTGGGCACAAATACAAATCGTAGACTAGCAGTCAGCTATAATATATATTTTTCTATTCAACACAAGCATAGCAGAGACAGAATCCACGTAGCTTATTGACTCGCCAGGTAGAAAGTGAAGACTTTCGAGATCGAGGTTGCTCGACAATCAATCCACTTAATTTTGTGAATAGCTAAAATGTATTCCTAGTTTTGAATTGGTACATCCCAGTTCGTTCGTTATTCTTGTCTTGTTGTTCGTTGTTAGACTAGCCGTGCAGAAATATGTATGTATATATATTTAATGGATTTTTGTCTTGGGTACGGATAACGGCATATTGTCTTGCTCTGGGAATAAAAATGAGATAATTCATGTCGCATGTCTCACTTTAAAGTTTCGAATTAAAGTTTAGCTAGGACTCTTTTCACGCTGGAAGAATTATGAATGAAATCCTTAATTTTCTTCGCATAAAGAGATCTGAAAGGGCCATATGGAACGCTGCACTTTACTCTGAAGTTTTCGTTTGCATTTGTCTTCTAGAAACTTTAACAATTGGTGCTCAAAAGGCCAAAACCTGAAGTGAGATTATTTAGGTTGGCAAGAGAAAGTAGGTAAGCATGCTTTCCAAGATTGGAGAAGTGGAATTTGTAGAATACAATTATATTTTATTTATGTCTCTAATATCGAGGAAATTCTTTGAGAGCCGTTTGGTTTATAAATGACCAGCTTTAAGTGCAACTTTCAGAAAAGTTGTATTGTTTAACTTGGAGAATATACATGATAAGACTTGAAAGCAACATCATTTGTTTGTTGTTTGGAGAATAAATCATCCCCAGTAAACTTATTCTCAAAGAATGCGTCTGTTCCACCAGACGGTTTCATAACTTTTGTCTTGCCGATAAACTTGTGTCTATAACTTTATTTTCTCTGTATTCTTCTTTTGTACTCTGCAAATCCGAAATAGTTTAGCACTCTACTACAGAGAGAAAACCGCGTGTTCCCAATTCTTAAAAAAAATCAGTAACACTTTTAAGGGTAAAGCTTTCAAACTCAGGAGCAAGGATGACTTATAGAAGACGATGATTGCAGTGATTACTTGCACTACTCAGTTCATTTTCATTTCACATCGGTCCATTTCCTTGTTTCACTAACCCCTTCATGAATATGCAAGCCACAGAGATTACCTCTAACGACAGGATATTTATCTTAGCAGTAGGATGCCCTCAAAATAATAGACTTGAGTTCCTAGCTACCTACTTACCTATGCATATTAGCTTATAGGAAGGTTCTAAAAGTAGGATTATTCTCCTGAAAGAATGTCCTGAGAATGAAGATCCTCCACCAGGGAACTTTCTACAATTCAGAGTCCCGTTTACGTTCTTGAAGACCAGAGGAAAAGTTAGCTTTCCCCTTGGATTTGGATCCTGAATATTATCAAGGGGGATAATATAAGCCCAAAGAAAATATCTTGTTCTTAAGAGGTTGTCCCTGTGGATTTCTACAGTCGTTTTTTTCTCGCTAAACTATCTGAACTCCAGCACTCAAGTCCGTGGATAAGAATTGGAGTAAGTGAAAAGTGAATGTTCTCTGTATATACATTTGGAGAGGAAAGTATAACTTTGTAACGTGTACGCTTTCCATGCGTTCTCAGCCAGGATAATATCTACTTTGAAGTGGTTTCAGAGTTCCACTCATGAATTCTTTCCTTATACGTATATCTGTAATCCAACTATTTCACCATGTAACGTAGAGCAGGTGGTATTGGTGGTGGTGGTGTTACCTGTAGATTTATTTTAGTCGACCTACCTCGAAAGAGAGCTTCTTTACCATCATAGAGCTTGGAGAGGCTGATTTGCAGAACTTAATATTCAGGAAGCCCTGTACTTTTTTGTAAGTAATTTCGGCTTTTCTAAAGCCACACTGGGATAAAACTTTACAGTGTCTGTTCCAACAAAGTGGAACTGTGCAAGTTGGGAAATGCTCGAAGACGTGTGTATATTGATGTACACAGACAGATACTATGGGGAATATTTAAAACCCACCTCTTATCCCATATCGTCATTCGATCCATAGAGGAGACATGTTGAACCCTTTCCATTGAAATTGGAAAACCTGTGTGAATAGAAATCCCTTAGCTACAAGGGCCACCACCACATGGATCGTTGGAAATATTCACATGAATTTATTCTCAGATACTTATAGTTGATTGTACACTTAGCAACTTGGCTAATAAAGGTTTGCAAGTTTGATGCTTTCCTTCCAAATTAAGTCAGAGCTTGATAAAGTAGGTCGTTATTATTTTTACGATTATTTACCCGAGACCCAGGCTGTACAACTGTGTTAATTTCATGAAAGATAACTTGCATAATACCTATATTCATCTATGCATACATAAGGAGCTCTTTTGAGAAAATATTAAAATATAGAAAGGTTAAGTCTGCCTTTTTTATGCAAATCTCGTCATTTCCATGATAATTTCCTTCCTTTTCTCTTTCACTCTCATGTCTTGGTTTCCACCGTTCTGGGGACGGAATCTTATTCTTTTGATGATTTTTTTTTGAGGATGTCAGTACAGCGGACCAATTCAAGAAGGAATTGGACTCACAAGCTCTTGAGAGACTCGGTATACATTATTTTGAAAAATCTATGTAAGAACAGTAAGAAGCTAGAGAGAGAGAGAGGGAGAGAGAGACGAGAAGAGGTATTCGTTTAAGAATGATAGGATTGTCGTGAAGAAGTAAGGAGGCAGTATTTCATGATGGAGTGACCAATTTGATTAAGCCAAGTCCTTATTTCACTCCGCGATGTGGAAAATAAATATTACCTTCAGGCAAACTCTAGCTCTTCGTTTCCGAGCTGCTTCCAAGCAAGGGTGTATTACTTTCCCTAAAAACGCTTTACTATTTTATGAAACACTCCCAAGTCCATCCTTACCTCATAGCTCCGAAGATCGTGTTTGGAATGGGGACGATTCCATGTTAGATATACGTATAGAAAACATGTATAAAAAAGGCTACCTGTAGTGGCTCTCACTCTGCATTCCATATCAAAGTCCTCAGTCCTATATATGCAGGACCTTTTCATATCTTATCAGAAGACCACGTATATAAGTACTTACGCAGAAAGCATGAACATCTGCAGAATGACTTCTTCGGTTTTCCAACTTCTTCGTAGACAATTTCATAATACACAATGTCAGGCATTTGTTCAAGGTATGACTGTTGTCATATTTTTTATGGGTCGAGGTATCCAAAATTGTATATTCTCTAATTAAAATACTGTCACTTTTATCGTCCTCGATGTGAGGTGCTCAGTGAATTAAACTTTTCTGGCTCTGCACCTCAAATGTTGAATTACAGCTTTCTCCTCTCGCAGTTTTTTACTTTGTTCTTTCTACCCTCTTGAAACACGCATGGAGTTGGGTTTACTGTTTATGACAGGTATTCGCTCCCGGTGTCTCCATTATAAAATAGACACTAAAATAAGTAACCAGATACTCGTCGCATCGCTGTGAAGTCCTTTTTGTGTATAATACTATACAGATATATCTATAGGACATATAAACCCTCCATTTATTGTACATACCTTGAGTATATAGCAGGAACACAAGGCTTTAAATATTTTTAACTAACCCACAACTTCCTACGTTGAGGGAGACTTGTTCTGCAAAAATCGGTGAGTATGTAACTGAAATTAATTAGTAAGGGTGAATATTTTGTGCAGATACTAGTGACATTACTTGGAGCTTAAGACATAGCTAGATGCCTTTGGCAGTCTAATGTTGTAATTATTCAAGCAATTCGTATAGAAAGGCACCTGCTACACCTTTTTCAGTGCTGCTAATTTGCCAATTGTTTTAACCGTTATTGTTATTATAGGTTGGGGTCTATGATATTTTAATACCTACCTACTTATTCATAGTACGGCCGAATCTAATGCTTCACAAGCATTTTGAAATTCGGTTCTTAACGAAAAGCGCATTCCTTAGTCTAAAATGTTAATAATAGATGTGAATTATTCGACTGTGAAATAATATTTAAGTATAATAATCATTATGTCGAATGTATTTAAAATTAATAATGTAATTCTTCTTGTTATAAGGGTTGATTGAGTAGACTACAGGAAAACATGCCAGTTTCAGTTTCAAGAAACTCCATGCTAGGGAATAACCTTAACGAGCAACAACTATGCATTTATCTTAATTGTAGTGAATCGAAGTAATTGATTAAATTATTTAGGTTAAAAAGGGTCAATGTGATCTATAACTGTGTAATTCTAGAGAGCAGGGGCTAATCGTCTCAATATTGGGGTCCAGGTGAATCAAAATGTAATTGAGTATATACTAAACGATACTCCTACCAACCAGCCCAACTGCTTTAGTTCTATCTGTATTAAAACTTAATGATCTCACTGAATCTTAGTTATCTGTCATGTCAAGAGAAGTAGAGAAATAACCATCCATGCTGATTACTGAAAGCAGTTGGATTTGTACCTAGGAGTGCAGCGAATAAATAGAAATCGCGTACCTTAATTAACAAAGTACCTCACGATAGTCACGGTCGCGACACCGAAATCATGAAATTAATTATATTTAAGGCAAAGGACTACTGCAGCATTGTAACACTAATGAATATTTTATGTGTTCGCTTAAATGTACGATTTTAAAGGCCCATTTAGACATTTGTCGCCATGAGCATGTTTAATCTAAGGGTCACACACACCCCATGAAAGTGCTTACGGGGATAACGACAACAAGTGTATACTTTACATCAAAATCTTCGTACTTTTAGTCGTGTACACTTAAATTATAACACATGATGGATAAATAATACCCATAATGTACACGTGAAATGTATTGTAGCTATAGACAGATAATACGAATTTAAGTACGTGTCACCTGTCATTAAACCAAGAAATGAACCTTGTCACCGGAAAAGACCACTAGAAAAACAGAACGTCAATACTTCAAGTCCTTCAACTAATGTAAGACATTTTATGTAAAGAAAACAAATGTACCTTTAGATGCAGACATTTGTCTTACAAGTAGAAATGAAATTTTTTCTGTTATATTAAAAATGCGCCGTCAGTATTTAATCGTTTATGATGAACTTGGAAATAAATAATACATGCGGAAACACTGTAGTATTCGCTGATGGATCGTTTTCATATCAAATAATTTCATCCAGACAGTCAAACTGACATTCTCTATCCTACATATCATATAAAATTATGCCAAGCACACACACCGTTCTTATTATATGTATTTTACGGGTACTCTCTTTCCGAAGGCTGATCCAAAACAACCAGAACTCATCAGGAACAAAGTAGTAAAAAATTGATGGCTTGACAGAGAAAGGATACAGATAGACCTAACGATGAATACATACTCTTACACAATATGCAGTGCTATATCTGTAATAAGCTATCCTATTCACTCTTAGTTTAATATGGTATCTGAAAAAAGGCAGAACCGATTTACTTTCAGCTTCTTCAAATTGTAGTTGTTACATGTTTCTACTAGAGATGTTAACTTTAAAGGAGACGTGTATAAAAGTTCACAGGAGCTATTCCGTGCTTGGCAGACTGATGGATCCAATTTAAACGAGTTTCATCCATCCATTTGAAAGTTGAGGGACTCTAGTTATACCAGTTCACCACACGCAATGATAGTAATCTTCTCGGATGTCTTTCCAGACTTGGAACCGAATTTCTGTGAACATAAAAGTTACACCGGCATAAACACTATGTGCATCATGACATGAATAAGCAAAGACCCGTCCATGATCCTTGCAACGGAACTGGTTTTAGTGACCTTTTATCTACA
The DNA here is from genome assembly GCA_034694785.1 of Agrenia bidenticulata. Lineage (NCBI taxonomy): Eukaryota > Metazoa > Arthropoda > Collembola > Entomobryomorpha > Isotomidae > Agrenia > Agrenia bidenticulata. Next base: position 55,632 of record JAQFYM010000416.1, read on the forward strand.
GTTCTTTTTTCTTATTATTTTTTTTAGTTAATTCAAGGTTATAAATAATATTCACTATAAGAATTTTTAGTATGTACTAGCAAACATTTGTTTGATTAGTTTTGTTAGCCTATCTTTGTAATATTTGCTTACCGAACAATAAAATAAAGGCTTGCACTACTTGCTAGACACGAAAGTTGTAATCTAGTAAACTTTTAAAATTTACAAACCCATGCTTTACTTAAGTTATTGATTGACACAGTCAACACAATTATTGATCTTATTAGATGATTCAATTATTCCAAACCTTGAAAAAGGAGCTTTTAGCTATTTGTATCAATTCGAGTTAAGCAACACTAGAGTCAAACGAAAAAAAATCTCGCATCTACTTACCTCAATTTTCTTCAGCACATCTAATCCACTTACTATAAGACCGAAGACAACATGTTTGTTGTCTAACCTAAGATATGTAGCCGTAATATGTAAAATTAAACGAATAAACTGGACACATTGTAGTGATTTAACAAAACTGATTTAACTCACCAATTGGTAGGCTGGAACGAGATGAAAAATTGACTCCCATTTGTATTTGGACCTGCGGAATCGTAAAACACAGATTGATAAATAAGTTTCACAAAGCAGCTGAGCTAAAATATTATGTAGTTCACGTACCCGAGTTTGCCATGGACAAAGTGCCGGGTGCTGAGTGTCTCAATGTAAAGTTTTCATCTGGAAATTTCCCACCGTAGATACTCTTTCCACCTGTTCCATCATGGTTCGTGAAGTCGCCACCCTGAGCCATCTTTAAAAAATACACGAATAATAATCCACTGGCGAGAATTTATTTGGGTTAAAGCAAAACTACTCTGGAATTGGAAACGATGGATAATGCATATAAACATGAAAAATAAGTGGGCTTACAAATCCTGGAATGACACGGTGTAGAACAGATTCCTGATATCCAAACCCTTTCTCGTGGGTACACAAACATCGGAAGTTCTCTGCAGTGATGGGAACGACATCAGTTCGGAGAACAAATGACATCCTACCAACTGTGAACTTTCCTATTTTGACGTCCAGATAAACCTGTGGATTTTTGGGCTTTCGAATATCTGGTCCTGGTGCAACTAATTCCTAAAATCGTGACATGAAAAAACGTAGCAGATTCAATTAGTCTAAAAAATCTAAGTAACACAATGCAGTATTTAATCATCTAATTAGTTGCAAATCAAACACTGTAAATCTCTTACCTTTCCTTCCGCTTTTGTTTTATCTTCTGATCCCCCTTCATCTCCATCGGTCTTGCCAGTTTCTCCATCTCCATCATCTTTCTGAACTCCTAATGTTTCACCCGCATGCTTCTGAAGCCAAGTGTCCTCCTGCCACACAGGTCGAGTGGTAAAGTCTTTAACTTTCATAGGCCTCGCCATATTCACTCGTATCGTCCGTCCAAATAATTCTGAGTCATTCTAGATAAAAATAATAGAATTTCTTACAACTGCACAATCTTTGCATTTGCACAGTGTAAATTTTGATGGAAATAAAATTCTGTCTTACCATGTTATCAATAGCTGCTGCTGCGTCTTCATGCATCTCGTACTCAACAAATGCAAAACCTCTGTGCTTCTGACTTTCGTAGTCCAGAGGCATTTGTACATCTCCAACATCTCCGAAGGGAATAAAGGCTGCCTTTATAACATCAACATCTACCTCTTCTGCCAATCCACCTGTTAAACATTGTTGCATCAATATTCAGTTGCAATTTACAATATTTAATGAAACACCGGCAACAAATAACGCAACGCGCTCATTTTTTTCGCCAACAACAGAGGCAGTTCACAGTTCACATCACAAGTATTTAATTTACTAGTTGTGGAATGATATACATAAATATTATAAATTGAAATTTTGGCTAGAATTAAATACATGAAATTTAATATTTAAAATTTTAAAAAAACAATGAGACAGGAACGAAAATTAAAATATATGGCACATGTCTCATATTATGAAGTACGGATTAGCAATTCAGAATTTGGGATGCTGTACTACTTACCGACATACACTGTCCGCTTGAGAGATTGAGGTGTAGCCATATTTTAAATTCAGGTTCAGAAACTTTCTGCTTATTTCGAAATTCGAATCATACAAAATTTCAATTTAAGTGTTTTATTTGTTTTATAGTTAATTTCAAAAAGGGGAAGATTTACGATGGAACAGTGAACAGGGATAAAATTTTAAAACAAGTGTAAAAACTTGAAAATTTTAGTCATTCAGTGATATTTGTTTGAAAGCATTGGACTTTAAGTTAACAGACGATTATCGAGAAAGACTATGTCAATTACAGTTCGACAACTTTCGCGGTTTGGCAGAGGTGGTATACGCTGTTTGATCATCCCTCCTTGCCTCTCTGAGTTTAGGCTCATGTTGCTTGATTAATTTAATAAATGAAAATGCTTATATTTTGAAACCCATACAAAAGACTGTAGTTTGTATGAAAATCTACTCGAAGCAATAATATGCATGTACCTGCATACCAAATTTCGATACTATAAGCCCTAAAGAACGGGCTAGAAATGAAAATATCTTATTTGATTTTTGCTTTCCCTGATAAATTAAAACAGATGGATATAGTAGTTTTTGAAACGAATAAGATTATATTAAGTGTAATATTAGGTTTAATAACTGGCCATTGGTCGAACAGTTGAAGAACCTATCCCATATTCTTTTGTTTACATTACAGCTAACTGTCGATTGTCGTGGAGGTCAAGTTAACTGTTGAAAAAAATCTTCAGACTACTTTTGAGTATTCTGAATATTTCATTCCAAATATGATTCTTGATTAATTTACGATGACAGGTTATGCATTTCAATGTTTCCAGTTCCTCACTTCCTCGAGCATATTTTTGTATCAACTTCGACCACGAAGTGAAATGAACTTTTATCCAAATAATTTAATTTCAAAATATAAAAAGATTACTTGAAGGAATGTTATCTCTTAAGACTCTCAATCCAGCCAATATCCCCTGCTAGGTAATTCAATCTTAAGTATTAAACACAGATTCGCTTCCCGATTCATTGAATCTACTAATCTGATGATTGAGAGAATCCAGATAATTTTTTCTCTCTGCTATCACAAGCAAAACTTGAGGAATGGCCGGTGGGAGCTTCCCATCTTCAGATAATTCGTTCAGCTTCGAATACATTTTCAGATTCTCGTCCTTCAGATATTCAAATCTCTGGAGCAGTTCATTTATCTTCTTCTTTTGGTTACTTACAGACTCTAATTTGTTGGGTTTCGATTCCTAGAGAAAATATATTGTTAATTAATTCATCATTAATTATGTTTGAGGGGGGTTCACAAGAACCTTGGTTATGAACATAAATGATGAGCCTTGAAAATCTTAAATTGTTGTAAATATTACCTTTAAATCCACCAATTTAGTTCTGTAAAAATCTGAAGTGTATGCCAACGTTTCACAATGTTCAGGAAGAAGAAGGTCTGCCCTCTTTTCAGCCTTTTCTTTCTCCTTGATTAGAACTGCCAAGGCTTCCCTTTTGACCTTTTTCAAGTCAGTACATTTGGACGTGACATTCTGAACAGAAGATTGCAGCTCGGCTTTAAGCATTTCCTTGCGAGTAATGCCATCAATCACAGAATTCCCTGCTTCGATACAATATCCCAATGGTAGGCTGGAGCTGACAAGTGGGATTGCATTATAAAACCATGTCTCAGGGTTGTTGGAATAATCACAAGTTAATGAGGAAATTGATAAGAAATGCTTTTTAAGTTCCCGGAGGATGCTTCGAATCGAAGGCTTGTAATCTCGTTCATGAATGCCGAGTTCAACCAGAACACTTTGGGCCGTAGTTATTGCGTTCTGTAAGTTTTGATTCTCGGCTTCATTCTGTTGGTGTGCCAGGAGGGTCAGAAAATATTCAATCGCCTGCAAGTCTTTAACTTTCGGATGTCGGAAATTAGACTGAGACAGCATTTTATTTCTCAACTGTAAACTGTAGAGTTATTAGAAATCAGCTCGAAAACTCTAAATGTAATATGAAATTCAATAAAACAGACTTTGTGGCCCGGAGAGGGACGAGTCAGTGAAAATATTTTGCCGCAAATATTCTGGTGGAACCCGAGTTTAAGTTCTCCATGACTAAGAACTTATCAATGATGCCATTTTATTTGCTTGCAGCGTTTGCATTTATGCCTGCGGTAACTTAGATGCTTTCAAGTATGGGTATTATTTGTGCTGCTAGCGCACTTTTCACAGCATATTTGATCATAAAAACACAATAAATAGGACTGTTTTGAATTTTTTCGATAGCATCTTAATTATAAATATCTCCAGTCTTAAATTGATGGGCTAATCAATTTTCAAATCGTCAGTGACATCGGTCCATTAATTATGGTCGATGCATGTAACAAACAGCCATAATTATGACAGCATGTTTACTGAAATTATGATCAAAAGTTGGTTGCCTTGGTCACAGCCCTTAAATTGAATACTTGGCCCATCAAAACATTTTTTTAAACCGTCGGGCGTCTTCTATACTTCATGGAAATAATACATGCCGGTTCATATTGAGCACAAGGTTAATTAAGATATCGTTCGAAATAAGATTCTCTTCGGCTTCTACCTTAGAAATATAATTAGAATTTACTAGTTTTCTACTAATTAAGGTGAGCCATGAAAGTCGGGAAAATCATAGCATTTTTTATCTTTCTAATGACGGCAAATGTTTACGGCAGTCATGAAAAAAAGTAAGTGACAACATTATGTTTTTAAGTACAGTTAAATGAACACTTTCAAAACGTCTGATAGTTTCAGAGGATAAAATAAGATTTCCTTCACAGGAATAATAACGAAAGGCAGAACGTAGCAGTACTTCATGAGAAATACCCACGGGAAACCAAGGCAGTTTTTTCAGGCAGTGTTCGGAAACATAAAAACAAACAAAAAATTGAAGTAATTCCTGCTGATGACAGTCTAAAACGAGATCAGTTTTCTGAAGCAGTTGAGGAAGAACTAGGAAGCGCTGGTATCGGCAAACATGTTGGAAACAGGAGACGTCGAAGAGGTCATAATAAGCGATCATGTATTTATATTGACATACCAGGATCTAATCGAGAAGATGAAGTTGACATTATTATTCCCGGTAGTTTAACAAGATCCACCGCAACGGGGAATATTATTTCGAACGGTAAGATATTTCTGGTTTCGAAAAAACATAATTATGCAAGATAAAAAATCGTTGATTTCGGTATTGGACCCTAAGAAATCCTGCAAGTTGACGCCCAGCAACAAAAGTTAATCGCAACACAGTCAGAGTCACCCAATTTAAACAGTTCTCCGAATGAAGAAATTCAGAAAGAAACCGACTCTGGTGTAGATGCGGCCGATTCGAAAGAAATATATTGGCTCAAACTACCACCTACAGAAAATGTTGGTTCAAGACAGATACTGCTTAAATTGTACGAAGTTGTGAACAGTTTTCATCGATCCGGTAAAGATGTACTGTTTGTCCCGATTTCAAAAGGATACGTAAGCACTGATGAAGCAAAAGAAGGTTTCATTAGAACTCTACCTGTTAACCCGATTCAGATGAAAAAGGATCTTCAAATCTTTGAAATAAAATAAAGGTACTTAACATGTCAACATACGATATATGTTTATTGATCCAAATATTTTGTCAAACCGTTCCAGGTAATGGTCAAATAATCAATAGTAGTATATATTATAAACATCCCATAAGTTTAATTAAACTATCCAAAAAAAACGAACTACAACTGAATTGTAGTAAAATCAAGTAAAATACACAGAAAATAATGATAGAGATAAAATAATAAAAAACCTTAAAAGCATTATTTTTTCTTCGAATTTGCATGAGAGAGCTTTTCATTTCTCTTTTTAACGTGCTTTTTAATCTTTGTCTGTCTCTTAGCGGCGTTTTCTAGTTTTACTTGATTTTTTCTTTCCTAAAACCGAATAAATAATAAGCAACGATTACTCATTATTTCGTAAAAACGCAAGCGCCATCTTTTCCATGCTTTACGTAAATTAATGTCTGCACTTACTTTCCTTTCCTCGCTAGTTTCTCCCTTGGGTCTAAAGTTAATATTGTTATCCTCTTTAACCGTGTTTCGTTTGGAGTCCAACTGATTTTGTGAATCAGATTCTGAATCAGACGAACTCGACTCGGTTTCTTCGTTATTTGAAGAATTGGCCAAAGTCTGACAATTATTTTCTATTGAAGCTGATTGTTCTTTGCCAACGCTAACTTTTCTGTTCTGCGGGCCTGATAAATCCACTTTCATTCCCATTGAATTAGCATAAATTAGCTCCGTTTCTCCTTTCTTAGCACTAGCATAATCTCGTTCAAAATGTTCCACCTAAACAAACGAAAATGCTTTTTAGTTTTGGGAAACGAATTAGTTCGATACTATTTTAGTGCCTAGCCGATTTAGAGCAGTGGCGGTGATAATTTTCTCAACCTTCTGCTACCAAAATTGCTGGGCATTATTAAAATTATTTCAATTTTCAAGAAAGTTTTTTCCTTGATTTTTTGGCATCTATCAATAACATGGCAAGCTAGGAATAACATTTAAATGAACTTACGTCTTCCATTTTACGGGGAATGTAGGCTTGACGAAAAACTTCGGTAGAAACGTCCAAATGTTCCAATTTTTTAACATTAAATAAAATATTTTCTAAAGCAGCTTCATAGTTGGAATCATCAATTGTTGCGCTTGTGATGAAGTCAAAAATCGCTTTGTAATCCCCAACTAATATTCGTTTACCAAAGAATTCTAGAAAATTCCAAAAAAGTACATCAGTTTTACATATTCTAGGCAAGTATAACTTCACGGTTAAACATTGCATAATGCATACCTTGAATATTTTTTATATCACTTCGGAGGAAATCGAAACTTCTCGGGTGATCGTGTTCAACAGATTGAGACACGTCAATCACGTATATATCTTTATTATCCTTAAGAATCAGGTTGAACTCGGAGAAATCGGCATGAACAAGTTTGCAGTGCTTATAAAGCCGATAAAGAATTAATAAACAATCTCTGTAAAGTTTCTTCAACAGGTTTTGTAAAGGGTTTTTGCTCTCTTCTTCGTCATTATTCTGTTCTGGATTTTCCTTATTGCAATCTTCGTCGCCATCTCCAAAGTCTATATTGTCAAATTTTACATCTTTGAGAAGAGGACAAGGCCAGCCATTGCTTCCAATGAAGTCCATTACAAGAACGTGGGACTTAAGAAGCCTTGGTTGCGGTACTAGGACCGTTTCTGCAGAGTGAATTCGCAGCAAGTTTCTAAATTCTTTTTCCGCCCATACTCGAACCATTTTCCTTGGGTTTTTCTTGCAGTATCCTTGACGGAAACGGTATTCTCCAGACACATACTTATCCCGAGCCTTAAATGTCAGTATAGACGTTTTAAATATCTTGATAGCATAGGCTGTTCCTTCTGGACCAGTAGCGTGATACACATTAGCCTCTTTTCCAGTTGAAATACATCCGTCAATACTGAGGACCTTCTCACAACTCAGAAGTTTATATAAAATCATGCGAGTTCTAGGGTCCATTACTTGCTCTACTGTTGCTCGGTCCTGTTTGTCTTTAACTTTTTGTCTATAAATTAATTGACATAAAATAACCAGAATTGAAAGTCCCCGTAGATTAGAAATCACAATGAGGCCTATTTGCAACTTACCTGTTCGCTGTATTCTTTTTGTTCGCGGAAATGATTTTATTTCCAGCACCAGACGGTAACTCATCCACTCCTTCATACTTCTCAATTTTAATTTTATTCACGAATTTCCGGAAAAGCTCTTCAGATGAAAATTGATCATTTTGCTTCTGTGAGTTTGGACCGGTAGATTTCTCCCCATAGAACTCATAATTGTCATCATCATCAATATCATCCTCATCGCCTTCTTCATCGTCATACGAATCCGTTCGCAAATTCCGTTGCTCGTCCTTTGGCTCCTTGCTAAGTGTCAATGAAGAGTGGAATATGGCAGCCAAGTTTCTATTTGTGATTTGATAAAAAAACGAGTTCAATATAAATGAATACAAACAAACCTTGACAAACTATATAATTGAGTAGTTTGCATTAAAATGTAAACCCATAGCAAGTACATACTGGGAATTTGTATCGTTTGGACGTTCTGGTTTTAATGGTGCCTCATCCTCCTCTTCTCCAGCATCACTGAACTGGCCTGGAACGATGGAAATCAGTTCGACAGGCCTCTGCGAATCTGCAAACACCGTGGCCCTTTGGGGTATCCCTTTCATCTCTTATAGCCTTTAGACAAATCAATCAATAGTAAAAAATCGTTAGAATTTCAATTGAAAAGTAGAATAAGAATAATGTGGCAGTGGCACATGGGAATCCACGACTCCAGGGAGATGTTGAATCTTCTAATTCCCACTTGCCACCTCTGATTTTGGGGTAACGGTAGACTTACTTTATCTTGTAATCCATTTCGTTGCTTTGTTCCGATTTTTTGCAACTCTGAATAAAATAAATGGTTTACAAATTTTCAATAATCCATTCGTTATTCGATAATGAATATTGGATAATGCTTTTTTAATCCGTTTTAATTTACTCATAAAATTCCTTGTCTTAATATCATAATTCCAATTTATCCTATACAGCCTTTGGACCGATGGTGTATAAATGATTTTTCATCTCATATCTCCTCTGATTTGCCATATGCATATATGTTGACATTAAATATGCGAGTTATTTATAATTTAATGGAAATTGAAATCTAGTCTAAGCAGATATAAATAGTCTGTAAGTTCATGGATTCGAATTATATCTTATTCATCAAGTTTAAAACTAACTCGTAATTGCTGTCTTACTCGTAGCATTTTAAGCGTGTTAATCCTATAAGCTAATTAATTCGAAGGTAAAACCCTAAAATCTATGATACGCAAAGACCAAAGACACCCATCACTTTGATGTCAATAAACCAACCAACCAACCCATGCAATGCTACCAAAAAGGGAAGTTAAGGTGAGTTCCTATGTTTATTGCAATTCTATAATTAAGAAGACAGATATAATTTCAACTGAATAGATCGGCCCATGTTTTTTGAATCGATGTACATGATAGTTTAAATCAGAAGGGGTGTGAACGTATTTTTATTTATTGAATAAAATCAAGAGAGAAAAACGGAAAATTAAGTAGCATTCTGATAACCCATATAAAATATTTGGCTAAATATATTAGAGGAGCTGTCACCTCTGCCGTATTTTGTAGTCCAGGAGTATGACTTTCATTTTTACTCGTCGGTCAGGATAACTTATAACAAGAATATTATCCAAAATTATGACCTATCTCTGCCTGACCTAGACTTTAATAAATAAATCATATATGTGCATGCTAAGCTCTGCCAAGAAAATATGATAACATTCTCGTTTTTATTATTAACTAATTGTAAAAGCCTCAAGGGCATTCAGTAGGGCCTTAGCTCCACATTTTTGTATCAAGTAAATTAACAACTAGGATACGATAAACTAGGGGAAGTAAGTTAACATGTCAAGTTACATGTAAAACAAAATGGAGAAGCAGGTTGAGGGCATCATTAAAGAATTGATAAACTAGTTTTCAAATACCTATACATGCATGCAACGTATGCTTCGCCTTATCCTACATTTAGTCCTCTTTTAGTAATCGTGGATGGGTTCCTTTCAAATACTGAGTCTTAAATCCTATCAATACCGTTCAACACAAGGAGTTAAAAGTGTCTTACGAAAAATTGTAGTTCACTGAATTTTATGCGGTTCTGCATATAAAACTATTAAAGCAAGTCAAAGTCAAAGGCCAAATATTTATTTACAGACTCATTAGTTGTGATTATTGTAATTGAAACAATAATACATAAATATGCGCTAATTCTAGTTGCATCCTATTTAACAATAGTGTTAAACCCAATTTAAAAGACTTGCTCAACATTCGCATCTCGGTTCTCTTATGTAATTGAATGGTCAACGTGTAACTTTAAAAATAACTCGTAAATGCAGTAACAGTGAGTGAACCATGCATACAAGAGTTTTAATTAGGGCCCTCTGCATGTGTAGCTATTTCGTTTCAGTGCACCTCAATTGTTACTAGTTATTAGAGGTTTTATTACCATACTAAATAAATATATATATATTTAAAACTTCTAGGCCTAATAGTTAAGTTAATTAGAATCAAGTTAATAATATTAGGATACGATTCCGCAGATAGCACTAAGTATCAGGAACATGAATATAGAGATACAAGCTTATCAAAGAAGTAGCATGAAGCTTGCAAAAATAGTGTTCTCATGTTCTCCCCCTTGTATATTGCATGGCGATGAAAACCTGTCTTTCGTCCTGTAGTAAGTATATAACTTAAGATATATAAGTCATGGTCGTTTCCTTTGTTGTATTCTGGTAGTTTAAAAGGCTTAAGCCATGAACTCATGAACTCCTTTCTAATTTAATCAGAAAGGCTTAAGGGTCAAGAAGATATTTACATGGTCCCTCAGATCCGCAGTGGTGACAATGTGCCCTATAGTCACTCCCACTAATAAGAAATTCACACACATACTTAGAGTAACAATACTTTAACTATTTCTGATTAATTATATCCCTAGTAGATATGAGTTCTATCAACCTGATTACTTGAAGGGTGAAAACCATTCATTATGCGGTGGGGTAGTTCCTCTGGAGTTTAACCCATCAAGTCCTATGATAATATATATTATTCCCTTAATAGTAGTACATGCAGCTCTTCTTAACAGCCCCTACAGTATTCATAAGGATTCACCTGCCATTAACTCCAGTAAAGGCATTCAAAAACAGTCTCTGCATTTACTAAATACTGAACCCATATGCATTTATTTACTTGAGGACTGCACACATCAGACTTCACACTGTTCTGGCTAAATATACTTTAAAGGGTTGTGTAGCTATAAATATATGCCCTAGCCTTTGAAATACCTTTTGAAATTCTGTTATAGAACTCATTTTTGTAATCCGTCAGTGAAACAGGAAGCATCAGCAGAAAGGAGTTATAGAAGGACAGTTAGTAGTTCTAAGTTGCAGGACAATTAGGGAAGACGGTACGAAGAGAAGTATCTGTTAGTGAAAATTTTTGTTATTTGAAAAATATTGAAATGACGGTCAACGAAATGAAACCGGACGTGAATAAGAATGGACATTTGCCTGATCCAGAGCTAAATTCAAGAAAAGAAGCCCTCACTGAAGATTATGAAAAGGTATGGAATCTGGAAGGAATTTTTTTGTTTTTATTGCTTTTATTTGCGTGCAAATTAACTAAGCTAAAACTAATTAATCATGGAGACAAGTTATGTAGGTTCAAAAACATTAATTACATGGCTGAATAGTATATGATATTTGAATGTATTGAATAATAATATTTTCTATGAAAAGGAGAGGAGACGATTTATTTAAAAAAAAATTGAAATATTATAATTTTCAATACTACCAATGTCTTTTGTCGATTCCATTTATTTAGAAAGGGATAATGGTTTTCGGGTTTCCAGAAATGAGATTGCAAAATTAAATTTAAATTTAAAATTGCGCAACAAATTTTCCATGTATTTTTTTCAGGATATTGCTGTCCAAGCCAGTTTTTCTGGGAAAAAGTTATCAAGAAAGTAAATTAGAATTTCATAATACAGATATAATTACGTGCGAATTAGGCAACTATTTATCCGAGACTGTGATATAAGCTCAATTTTTTTTGCAAATACGTGTACAACAGCAACAGCTAATTGCGACAATATGAAATTAAATTATTTAGCTTACATACTTACAAATTGCATTGAGGCAGTTCAAGGTTATGGTTTTCTTATTCACAATATTTTTTATACCTTCAGCTAACTGAGAAGTTGCGAGATGTATTCAAAACAGGAAAAACCTTGTCTTACGGCTACCGATTGGAACAGCTAAAAAATCTTCAACGGATGCTGGTGGAAAGAGCTGGGGAATTTGATGACGTCTTATACAAGGACTTACGAAAACCCCGGATGGAAGGTAAGATTACCAATTTGACGAAAATTTGGAATCGAATGATATTATTAGATGAACTGGTTTTAATCCAAAGTCTCTAACTTTGGTAACCTCGCCTGCACTTTATTTTGTATGAATTTTGAAAATTATGGATATTATAGCTTCAGGAGAAGTACTGAACCTGAATGTCGAAGTGTCTGAAGCCATTCGATGCTTACAAACTTGGATGACACCGGAGAAGCTTCCTGCTAATATTTTACTGCCAAATGATCGAGCTTTTATTCAGCATTCACCCTACGGGGTGGTTTTGATAATCGGTGCATGGAATTATCCGATTCTTCTTACCCTTCAACCCTTGGTGGGCGCCATTGCTGCAGGAAACTGTGCCATTATTAAGCCATCCGAAATCAGTCCTTGTACTGCTGCCAAAATTGCGGAACTACTCCCAAAATATCTTGACTCGGTATGGCAAACTTTCTTGTAAATCTCAATACCACTACATTCATTGCAATTGGAACGAAGGCAAATTTTATTTTCTGCAAAAAACAATTGACAGAAATGCTTCCGAGTTGTGCAAGGAGGAGTTTCAGAAACCACTAATCTGTTAAGGCAAAAATTTGACTACATTTTTTCCACAAGTTCAACACGCGTTGGAAAACATGTCATGGCAGCAGCTGCTGTTAATTTGACACCCGTCACACTAGAGCTGGGTGGTAAAAGGTATTACTAAATGCATCTTGTTATTTCAGTTAATTTTTTTTTCAAACGCACTTCTGATCATGCATTTTTGTGGTCAGCCCTGTCTATATCCACGATTCAGCAGACTTGGGCTTGTCTGTTAAACGGATTCTTTGGGGGAAAATGACAAACATGGGGCAAACTTGTATAGCTCCCGACTATGTAATTTGTTCCCAAAAAGTTCAAGATCATTTCGTGAGATATGCAAAGAAGATATTAGTGGAGTGGTATGGACCGAACATGAAGGAAAGTTCGGACATATCCAGAATCATCAACGTAAACCACTTTAACAGATTGAAGAAACTTCTGACAGAGACAAATGGGAAAGTCGCTTTGGGTGGAGATTTGGATTCCAGGGATCTTTGGATTCCACCAACCCTTGTTGGTATGTAGAAAATATGGGATCCCCGGTCATGTTGATGAATACCTCCACACCATTTTGTATCAAGGATCTTAACGTTGTATGATTCTATCATTTGAATAGTTGATGTAACAGACACAGATGTTCTGATGGAGGACGAAATATTTGGTCCAATCTTGCCATTCGTGCGAGTAGAATCTGCTTCCGAAGCTATGAACTATCTAAATTCGAAGTACTAGATTTAATTACAAATACTCATTTTGATTTATAGTTATTTAATGATTTCATATTAATTGATTGTATTTCAGAAAAGCCAAGCCACTAGTGCTTTACCTTTTCTCTCAGGATAAAGCAGTAGAGAAGTTATTTCTGGAACGTACAAGTAGTGGAAGCCTATCCATAAATGAAGTTGTTCTTCACGCCGGATGTAAGTTTTTCTTTAGTTGTCTACGATTGTAAAATATTCAATTCACTGATGGAGAATTTGTCTAAAGGGCTAGGATTACCCTTCGGAGGAGTTGGAGAGAGTGGAATGGGCAACTATCATGGAAAATATTCTTTTGATACCTTCACCCACCGAAAAAGTGTCTTAGCACGGGACTTTTCATTTATGACAGAGAAGCTTTCTTCAATTCGATACCCACCTTATGACTCTACCGAATTGAAATTGCAATTCCTTTCATCTCTTCTCAAGAAGTTGCACTTATTTACCATATCTTGCTCTTTCGGCTTCTCCCACCTGTTTTTATTCTTGTTCGGAATTGCTGTGATGTACGTTATTGGATTGTTTACTACCAAAGGTTATTGATTCAAGCAGAGGGGATAGATATTCGTACGTAAATACTGCAGTAGCCCACTACGGAACAAAACATAATGTAAGGAATGTGGAGGGTATGCCATTTTGTTAAGCTAAACGTTGGATATTACAAATTCTCTTATTAGTGAAAGATCAAACTTTTTACATGAATTATTGATTGATGTCTTGATGACCTATGGAGTTTTACCTAATTGACTTATGATGGATGTTTCTATAATCTGTATGTGTGATGTGACAATGTCGCACAGTTCCTCTATTTTACGTAGGATGACAAATGACAATATTAATAAATTCGAGACTATGATTCTCTTAAAACTATATTCTAATACTATAATACTTTGAAAGGCTTACTTTTGGAACTGAGTAATTAGCAAATGGAACGCAATTTGGTAACTAAAACAAATAACACCGCCCAAAGTAAACTTAGAGTTATCTATAAAATAAAAAACCTACTCCAAGCAGCTACTATAGGCCCGTTCGTAAACAAATTCCCACCACAATCAGATTTATCCCATAGCAAAGCTTATTCCAATTATTCGTATTACAATATTTTATGAACTAGACATAAATATAGAGGATCTCATATTAGGTTGAAATTAAATTTCCCCTCGTTTAAATATACAACCACTTCTGAATCTATTGGCATCTATGTCCCATTTAATTTTTATAATTTTCTTAAACATATTCTGGTCAATATTTAGCGAAAAAAATGAAAATCGAATCACTCAATTTTCCGTGAGTAGCATTTTAAAATGACGATTTTGCTCTTCAAATCCATACCGTTACCATAGAGGATGTCATATTTATTAGGTTGAAATTAAATTTCCCCTCGTTTAAATATACGACCACTTCTGAATCTGTTGGCATCCATGTCCCATTTAATT
>JAQFYM010000417.1:0-70423 GCA_034694785.1 Agrenia bidenticulata
TGGAACGTGTACCATAAACTTTCTTTTATCCTTTTCCTTCAATTTGGAGGATTTTGCCACCAGCATATTACATAATGGCTTGCATCACATTACATATGAGGAAAGTATCCTTCGTTTTCTAGTTCTTTTTCATCTACATGCATACGGTTTCAGCAAATCATTTCTACAGGCAACGTATTTCTTTCCCCGATCGGTTGAAAAAAAAATCCTGCATCTCAATATACGTTCACAGTTTCTATGTTTCAAGACTTCATCAAAGTCTATATACAAGAGTTTAACAAGCCTGAAAATGCTTTAAAAAAATGTACATACCTCAGGTGAGATGACTTCTCCATTAATCTGCTTATCCTCTTTAGCTTTCTTCTCTTTTCGGAGGAAACTGAATTTTCGGAATGATCGCTTCTTCTGTACTTTTTTCTTCTCCTCAACTCCATTCTCCTTGGTGGGAGTCGTTTGATCTCCGTCTTCTTTCGTCTTAACCAGCTCCTTAGCTTCCTGTATCACCTCTTCCCCTTTTTTCACGGCTTCGTTCGCAATATCCTTCATCAAATCTTTTACTTGTGTCTTGGCACCCTGCAAATGACAAGAAACATTAGTCATAAAAATCATTCGCTTAGAACTTTATTTTCACCCACAGTTCACTTTCTCTTCGAGAACTTTCTGAAACTCTCATTTTCAAGAATACAACAGCTGAAGAGAACTGCATCGGCAAGAATTGAGGAAAGCTTGTGCTTCCACGTTGGAATCTAATTTAAGCAAAAACTTTCTCCTTCTACTTAGTTACTTCACCCTGATTAGTAAACTCCTCCAGTTCCACACCCCTTACCTCGTTCCAGAGAACAAATTACGGGATGGAACATGGCACCTAACATTTCCGGAAGCACAAAAAATACCCTTGGTGGAAAGCTTTATAAATTTAAATATTTAGGAAAGTAGTGGGGTGGTCTGGTTACGAGAGGGAATTCAGTCAGTAAAGGGAAACAAGGGAGGATTGTCGGAAGTTTGAGACATAATATACACATACAGAGTTTATGACGAAAAATGTACCATTTTATATAACGTGTATAGTTCCTAAGATTACATACTCTGACTTTAATGCCTTTCTACGGACTTAAAATTCCCTAAAATGACTTCTTCATGTCTTAGTTCTGTAATTAGAAGAAACCTACAATAAGCTGACTTTCCAGTTCAACAAACTTAATATGACTCATAAAAGGGAGAGTAAATTGACAATTAAAGATAACAAAATCTTCTAAAGCAAGCTGAGCAAACAACCATACATAGTTGATAGTACACTCTGATTACTTTAACTAGCAGAAAACAAATTGAAATAATTTGATTCAATAAGAGGGATTCAATACCCCGGGCTATTATTTATAAATTACGATGGATAGATGAATAACGGTACAAAACAACTTTACTCATCAAATTCAGGCTTTGAAATTCAATTTCATACTTTGGGATCGTAATCTGTTACCAACTAAGTTCTTTTTATCAATTTTCCAGGAAGGAAAATGCATTTAACTAACGGGTTATCAAATTACGAGTTAGTCGATGACAAAAGAAAAGCAAAGACAGCTTAAATCAATCTCAGGCTTTACCTCCAGGTCAATGATGTGGTTGTTGGTATCATTTTTGATAGAATCTCCATTGCCCACGTGGTTGTTTTCTTCGGCAACGACAAGATCTCCTTTCTTGGGGGTTGCAGTGATGTTGGCTGATTTACTTGTTCTGGCACCCATGTCGATTGATTAAAATATTCTTAATGGTCTCTTGATAATCAAAATGCGAGCGAAACGGTTGGATGAAGTTTGGACTTCTGAAATAAATAAAAACAATCAAAGGTTAGTCACTTAGCAAAAACTGCTATGTCACCATAAATATCTAGTGTAAGAAGACGACTCCAAGATGAGGCAATCTAAAATTTAACCATATCAGTCAAATCAAAAGCTTCGTGATCAAATCTTTATTGTACTTCGCAGCCATACCACTATATGGATTTTTTGCCACTCAGAAAAAAAGAAAAAATGTACCAACAATACCAACATCACATAATTTCCGAATACCTTTAAGCCTCATGTCCCTTAAAGTTAACAGCTAACCACTAACCATAATATTCAATCAGATGAAGACACATTCTTTGCCTCAGGAAATATAAATATTCCTATGCAAGAAACAACAACTTATCAGCACAACTATATACATTGAGCGTAGAATTCCTTGCCTTCTAGCAGGATGAGTAAAATATCTTTAAGTTATTCGCAATTCAAGCAAAAAATGAGTTCTGCTGAGCGCCGAGCGGCCGTAGAAAACAATTGTTATCTGGAGAGGGTAAGAAATAGAGAAATAGGAGATGGGTTGGACCCTAACCGACATTTTTGTCAGCAGGCTATACAGGTCGTGGATGTTTATAAATGGCGATGATATCATTTTCCCAAATTCACACAATACTTGAGAAAACACATACAACAATAATATCTGTCTGAAACAGTGGATGGTAGTTAAAATGGACAACTCTGATCCAACACTAAGGATACCTTCCAAGAGAGTAGATACATATTATATTGTTACCCTTACTGGTCCATTTGTCGCTTCACACAACGAGCAATGATAATGAGAAACCGGTTTTCCCTCCAGCTAAATTCCAACTCTAAGATAAAAGTAATACACCTCAATATCTTCGGTTTGTAGTAGTTGATTAGCTCAGGTGTTCATATTCAAAGATTATATTACTCCGGTCGTGGTCGTGACGCAGTCATTTTCGGTCTTGCTAACCAATCCAAACTAAGCCAAAGATTGTTAGGAGGTTGGTAGTGCCAATTGCCAGAAGCCAAGGTCAACTGTCACAATAATATTTTGTTATTTTCAAAATTATATTTAGAATCTTTAGGTCCTTTCTGAGGCAGAACTATAATCTATACATTCTTTGTTTACATAATTTAAAATGTTTAAAATGCTAATGGGAGACTGAAAAAGCCAGACTTATCGCTGTAACAAACATCAATTTCTAGCGATTACAGTTTCTTCAAAAATGGAATGATCAGAGAAACTCGAATTATAATGCTCATAAGCCAATAAGCTCAAATTCTGGCATTGTTCCCCATCCAATTTACCATGAAGGAAATGATTTTTCTTCCATACCACCGATTGAATCAAATCCTTTCCGACATGACATCAGTTGGACATGAGTCAATGAAGCTAGTCAGACAGAGTAAAGTAAATCCTCATCACGACCTACAACCTATAACAAAACCAACAGACTCTCTTCCACCCCGTCTACCAGATTCAATCCTATCCAACTTCACACCCAAAGAAATATTAGAGAAAAACGTCTTTATTTCTCAACTTCATTTTCAATGATAGAAAGTAACCACAACTGTCAACTGAGCTCATCTGTCTCCTTCGTCCACCCAAGGAATTCAGACTGGCCTTACCAGCTCCTTTTTATCCCCACTCTCTTTACACATAAATCCAATCCAATCCATTCCAATCCTCCCGTATGTTTTTTACGACCTTTTCCAAAGACCTCTATGTACTACTAACAACTCTGCGGATTCCGGTTTCCAGTTTCTAAAACACTCTCCGACCAACATCTATATATCCTCTGGCACTCGGATACACTAGCAAAAGGTCTAGGAGTTCTAGGACACACTTGACAATTTGTTCCTTTCTCCACAAGATCGACGTCGACAAGAAGAACTCTCCCCATCCCTCTCTGTAAGAATGATCATTATTTTTCTAACCCTATCAACACCAAAGTCATACACAAGAGTACATACAACCTAAACATCCTTCCAATCCTCTCTAAAGTCCTATTCTTTATTTTCAATTCGTCTTCTTTCAAATGGCTTTTCCAATCAATCCTTCAATATTTCTTATAACTTATTACGCTCCTTTGTCCCATTTCATATGGAACGGTTCACCATGTACACGTACCATGAGTATGAGCGAATGCGTATTCTTTATACTATATGCTATCTATTTATGATCTATCTTGAACGCTTAGTCGTAAATCATTATTTCCATTCATTTAAAAACATCACAGAGACATCCAAACTTCCAAGACACTTGAAAGCACTTTACATGAGAATATAAAACAATATTTTCGATCTCACTGTATTCTATTGAGATTCAATACGCGTTGTCAGGTATTTATTCTCAATTCTCGTCTTCACTTAATAAAATCTATTCTCTTCCCTTCTCATACGACAAAAAAATCTATAGATATTTACAGATTCGTATTTCTTTCAAGCCTCTGCAAGTCTTTTCCTCAATAGAGAAGATAGTAAGGCCAGAGCACAGGGAGACAAGGGACCTCATCATCCCCCTGGCTCTGAGCTTCTTTCTTTCTCTTCTCGTATCTCTCCAAGTACCTTTACAGCTCTGCATCAAGTTCCTCAGATGGAATGTTGCATCTTGTATGCGTGTATGTAATGTCGATTCAATTTAGCCCCTGTCAAAGGCTCAACTCATGCATACGCTTCAGCCACAAAGTCACAAATTTGATCCTGTTTTTTCTCTTTCTCTCATACATACACAAAAGAGGCGAATAATATGGGTTCAAGTTCAACTCATCCATGCAATGCAATTCCCAAATAAATATTTTCCAAACGAGAGAACATCTTGACTTTATCCTCCAGTACTGGAGTCTTCTGCTGATTCTCTTTATCATCGCCTTCCCAGATTCCCAGTACAGTATGACTGTCCTAACTACAAACAATGTTCAATATCACGATGCATACGCCAGCAGTGTGAGCACCGACAAATAACTCCTGAATATTTCATCTTTTAGATCTCCATGAAAAAATCACAAGATTACAAAATCCTTCCGTCCATCCTTAAGTCATAAGTCAAACTCAACCACCCCTATTCAGTATTTCAAATAACAAAATATGATACACTACAGAGCCTCTTCTTATCTACATTTTTCTTTCTATGCATAACCCCATCATCTAAATAAGAACACTCTTGTGATGTATGTAAATTGTAAATCTACGAGGTGTGGAACGTATCGCGAAAAACTCCTGTTTGACAGATCCAAGATTTACACCATAATACACAAATGGTTACACACGTTTCGTTTCAAGTAAACATACAAATCAAAACATATCTTACACGAGGAAATTCTTTGAAACGTGTAAATAATCTTCTACGCTTTCCTCACCCGTTGATTTCAGTGAGAGGCTGGCATTAAACCACACACCGAATTTACTCAAGGAAAACTATTATCATGCCTTCCTGTGATCATCATACTAAAATCTAAATATTTAGAACAAGGCTTCAATTTTTTCCCCTATTTATTAAATTTCGGTGGGAAAATAAAATTCCCTCCACAT
Source organism: Agrenia bidenticulata (assembly GCA_034694785.1). Classification (NCBI taxonomy): domain Eukaryota; kingdom Metazoa; phylum Arthropoda; class Collembola; order Entomobryomorpha; family Isotomidae; genus Agrenia; species Agrenia bidenticulata. The sequence goes on from JAQFYM010000417.1 coordinate 5,337, forward strand.
TTCGCGTGCATTTTAGTTGATCGTAAGTTTCTCAGTATTAGTTGTGATGTATTTCAGATTTCATTAACCATCTAATCAAAATTGAATCAGCCTTAAAAATGTATACGAAACAACGTTATAAACAATAAGCTCGAGCTCAAGGTGGGTAGATTTCATTTAGGAAATGACGAAGGAAAAATCAGACGAGAAAAGCTGGCAAAATACAACAGTCATACCCAACCCTTAAGCCGAGTTCGGTAGAAGCTTTCGTCAGTTTTAATTCCCCATCTAATTTCCTGCAGAAAGATACGCGATGGATCGTATTTCCTTCACTTAATTTTTTTTTACATTTTTTAAATGAGCTTTTTAACTATCTTTTATGTCTATCAATATAACATCATAGACTTAGTCTAGCCAATGCTAAATCGTAACTTTTTCCCTAATATACCATCTACCTATCTTTAATGGACCAGGAACTCCACCGCAGTTCATTTACTAACCAAATAGATATATCTCCAATCTCCCCGTAATGTAAGAATGACTATCCCCTTTAGCTTTTCCCCTACACCGCATTTAAATCCACAGAATGGTTCATGTGCTTAATGTAAAATGCTTTCCTTCATGGATGTAATTATCTTATCTTATACCAACACCATGTTAATGCCTATCATTTGAAATCTGGGCTTCCATTCTCCAAAGCCAAGCCCTTCGACTAAACTCCTTCTCCTAACTCCGAAAATAAAAAAAGAATATTCAAACAGAAACAGAGAAAGATCCATTTAACTTAAAAGGACTATCGAACTATGAATACTATTATATCGATTTCTACAAAGCCAAACTAAGCTTATTAACAAACCAACCCCTTTTTATTCATCTTCAGTCCTCCGTGGAAAAAAAATCAAGTGGACTTGACTGGAGAAGATGCCATCCAAGAGCGTTAAATTCGTTAAACTGAGCATCTCAAGAGAAATCAATTGAATAAATTAACTCAACTAGTTCATTCATCTACCAGCTTACATCTTTTTTATACTCCCAGGTTAAGGTTGAACCATAAACTTGAAACTACTAACTCAACTGTCTCATTCCGAATATTCCAACCTCCAGTAGCCTCTTCAAAGTTCCCCTCAATCAACCAAGATCAAAATCTAATTTCCTCTTCCATCCTGTATAGAAATTCATGCTAATAATCTTGAATACATTTCGTTTTCCCTCAAGATTAATCTAGTGTCTGATTTTTATCTGAATACCAAAACCAAGACATTATTATATTGTTTGCGGTTTAATAAAAAAAATCAAGTTTTTATTTACATCATGAAACAAGGTTTAGTTAAATAGAGGTATATCATCGCATATCAAATGAAAAGAACTACCAAAGCTGCTAAGCTTAATCATTTGGTGCAGCTAGAAACTGAAAATGCAATCTTTACTTTCCTAAGTCAGTTCCAACACTAACAACAACATTACACAATATCTTTTATGTTACACCAGCTTCAAGCGTTACAGGTTTTAAGTCTTCGTGGATCACATAAATCCAAAGAGGCTCATAAGTTACTTGGACGTGATACACAGTATACACACACAGCAAACGAGACAACACACATTTTCTACCCGGCTCCCACCATCTCTAAACAACTAAAACCACTGCTAGGCAATTCGTTACTTACATCTAAATTATGCATTTTATTGCCCCAACCCCACTGAAGCAGAAGGTACGATAAACTAAGTCCAAATCCAGTGTTATAACTTCTCATACTTCTGTGTCATAGCTATGGCATGGAAAACCTTCAAACCTTGCAGTTAGAAAAAATATAAACTCTATTTATAATATGCTATTCTGCAAAGGGATTGAGACTTGGGAGTGTGTGTAGCATAGCATGTATATAATAATATATGTCATCTTCAAGTCCTGTCCTGTCATATTATGATGATTCATACGACGTGACAAGAGTTGAATCTCTTCATCAATTTATTCTCCAAAGAGGCAACCAGAAACAGGCTAAAGATTAGTCCAATGACTAATTCACCCAAGCAAGATTATATCCGACTAAAATTGAGATGGAGAAATCCTTGGTAATCACATACGAGAAAACTCTCCACCCGCACTTCCTTAACCAGCTCCCAGCTTCTCAACATGAATAATTACCAACATCAGAGAAACTCTACGGATCAGAGAAGACAATCTTCTTCCTCTTAGTCTAAGCAGCCAATCTCATCCCGATTTCCCTTTCACAAGCAAGCCTACGACATTACAATAATGATGATGATCATAGCCTTTTGCAGTGTATATACCAACTAATAAAACCCTGTCTGAACTTAACGCGGAATTCTAGGTCCATAAAACTTCCACGAGCTAAGGAAATGTGTACATTTGGGCAAGGCCATATTCTTCCGTAGCGATGTAATGATGTGTCATATTTTATTTCCGAGAGACTATACCACACAGCAATACAGCATTTAACAACTCTCCCCCCAATTTCATTTTCACAGAGAATGTGTAACTTGTACCAAAAAAACTTGTCCATCAACTAAGGGCCAGATGTTAAAGGCCAGCCATGTGACAACGACGAGTGAGCCCTTCAATTGTCAAATCGACCAAAGTCCAACGTCAAACTTATGTCTCCCCCTTCCAGAGAAGGAAATAATATTATCTATCTTACCACCACACCTAACACTAGTTAAAAATTACAACCGCTATAGATTATAGAGAGTGTGCAAATACTTCATGCACTAGTGGAAACAACAACTTGAGCTTCGTATCCTTGAAAACTGAACTTTAAAACCCTTTAAATTACAAGCTAATTAAGATTCTTCACTTACATTTCAAAGCAGAAGTCAAGCACAACAGGAGCAAACTAGCGGTATAATCACTGCTTAACGATGGAACAAACTATAACTACACAACTTTAAATAATATTCCAAATGAGAGCCCGTAAAACCAAACAAAAATTCTGTATCCGACCGAGGCTAGCTTCAACTAAACGTCCCTAAAATCAGACCAAATATTGACTGCACTCATCAAATCTGAGAAAATATATACACGTCATGATATAGAATATCATGCATTATAAAGTATCAACTTCCGTACTTTGTTTACTAACGATGAATTCATAAGCAGCGTATTACAATAATACCATAATAGAGTTAGCCATGTTAGCCTAAAGCAGATTAACACAGACACCAACTCATCAACCAACAAACTTTAAATTGACCCATAACATAACAAGAGCCTCGCACTATTGTCACATCATGCATCCTCCTATAACTTCAAACACAATTAAATCATCATTATTTAAACTGACTCATTTAAACAAGCATCATACTATTATCCATTATCCATTTCCTTAACTAAACTAAGACCATTGAACCATTATGAAATGACTCCCAACGAATGGATACACAAGAACACAAGTCAGGAAAACTACTGCACTGTAAGCCCTCACTCAACGATTCTCGTCCCAATGCAATCATGTCAGACATACATAGAATCCAAAGCGTCATTACAGCTCATTTCATTAACCACATGAACCAAAGTGACAAATGACATTCAGCTCATCGACTTAACAATCCATCCCATTCCATTAAATTTTACAACAGTTAGTTTGTCTACTTCCCTCTTCCTCTGAAATTCCTCAATTCTCTCGCTCTAAGCATTCCTAGCTATTCTCATCCTATAGAACGTCGAACTCTTCTCATTCAATTAACAATATTACGGTGAGAGAAAAAGTCAGCGGAGAGTCCAAGTACAAGTCAACGGACTTTGAATTCTCGACAAAAAACTCCCAAAAAAGAATGTTGAAAGAAGTGATAAGGATAAGGAAAGGATGGGCGTGATATTGCACTTTGTCGTTGTCTCCCCGTAATGTGTCGAGTTGAACTATACACTCTTTCAATGTGGTACATAACCCATCTATTTCAACAAAATTTCATGATACCATATCATTCCCCCAGTACCTCCACTCTCTACGCACTCCAATTTCCTTACTAAATCTAACTACCCACCTCTAGCTCACATATATACTCAATAAGGCTCCAACCCGTATCATCTTCTATCGCAGCTGATGATCTTCAAGTGACGAGAGGGTAAAAGTAGAAATCGGATTCATTGCCATTGCCAATGCCAAGGGTACTTACTACTCTCCTTTTACTATTACAGCTTCTAGCAAAGTTACCATGCCCATATAGCTTTGTAGGAGTGGAAAGCGACTCTTGGAGATAAAACTTGGCGAGACATTCCTTGAACCCATGATGATATTTCCGTCGTCACCATGGTTACCACATAGGCGGAGTAAAAACCTCTCTGGTTTCTCTCCTCTCCTTCACGCAGTTATACGCACCCAATATAGGGGAGCAAAGATCCAGAATCTTTACTTACAATCCAGAGAGCCCAGTGCATACCCGTAAATATAATACCCTAACCCGGCTTTCTCTCAAGAGCATAGCGATGGCAATGGCCTTGTGTCTGGATGAAAGGAAGGAGGACTGACACAGAGCATGGCATGGCATCAAGAATACCGACACAGACACACACTCTCGACTTTCACCAGCATCGTTTCAGATTCCATTCTACCCGCTCGGGGTTTACCAGACAGTCCGGCATATACGAAAGTACACGTCGTACCGTATACAAGCAACGAGTAATCTTGGAATAGCCATTTTATCCTAGACCTAGACGTCCCTCTAGTCTCCGGGAAATCCCCACGCAGTACAACTCCGACGACCTTCTCTTTTCATACTACTCATACGCAATGTTACTTAAGTCGCTTAGTACCTACTTCAAAGCTCTCTATACACGATACAACAACAACATCCGACCGAAAATAACATGATATTCGTCTCGATGCTCCAACGCTTACAATTTCAAAAACCAGCTAGACTAAACCGAAAGGAAAATTTATACCTAAGTGAATAGTAGATGCGATTGCGCTCCCTTTATTCCCCAGCCTTTCTTTCCTTACTTCGACATCCGTCTGGCCTTAAACACCCTCTCTAGTACTCCAACTACTATGGAATTCTAGCTACATACAGATATGCGTAAAACTGAGAAAAAATAAATCTCAAAGAGAACAAACTGGAAAAGGCTGGTGGTGTACTTTACCGAAAAAGTGAGTTTGCATTTACACTGAGCGGAAAGAGAGAGAGATGAGAAGGAAAGGAGGGAGCTGGAGTAGGATCAATAAAACCGACAAAGCTTTAAGAATATATGGGGACTGAAGCAGAGAGTCAGAGTGGGTGAAGTAGTATAGAATCTTTCGCAAAAACTTTGCATCCGGCTCAGGAAAACAGCTTCAAGTTTAAGTAAAAACACATCTTCAGATGGAGAGAGCGCATTTAAAATGACTCCAAACGCCTCTTCAAGTTCACTCTTAAAAAGTAAAATACGATCAAATAAAAACTTCTACCAAACAGAGAGGATATGAGATGAAGGAATCTTATAATATTACTCCTCCAGCTTGTACTACTATTACCTTCTACTAACTAATAATACGTATGCACGCACATCGTCAACCAAACAGGGCAGAGAAAATACGAGCCCATTCTCCTCTTTTTTTACTGTCCCTCTTTAAACTCTTCTTCCTATTCTATCTTTCCCATCCCTTCACTAAAATTACTCATGTTTAAATTATTCAACAAACTCCCCTCGTGAAAACACTGGCATCATACACATCTGCACATCCATAATGCCCATTTCATTACTGTTTCGCACTTGCAAAAACTCAATTAAGCTCTCCAGATACTAGAGAACGGAGAGACGCCTTCCTCTAAAACCATTTCTCATAAAACCCATTCTGATACCCCTCAACCGACGTGTGTCTTTAGTTTCTATAAACGGGGATGGAAATACTTACAACTTACAACAGCACTTCGCTCCCTCCAAGCGCAATTTACTCATATTTTCAAAGAGAACCATTTACCCAGCTAAAATAAAACGGAAATTTTAACAAAGCTTTTCAGAGTTCTCTACCTCCATATGGAAATTGAATGGAAGCATGGGGAACACACACAACCGCACCACCACACATGCTTTATGTACATTTCAGCATTCAGCTGGTCTCCATCTCGCAAAAAGGTTCCATCCAAAGTTCCAAAACGTCTCTAGTCCCTTGATCTTCATCGCTTTCACCCGCTGGGCTATATTTTGTGGTTTTATTTCTTCTTCTCTTCAAGACAAATGCATCTGCCAACTGGGGATGGGAACTGGATATTATGATACTCTTATTCCATCATGACTCCATGTTATTCATATATGTGCTCAATGTGCTGTGAGTTGACTGAAGAGAGTCATATTTTTTGACGTTCTAGCATTTCCACTACTATGCAAAATCCCTCAGGAGAATAATGCCACAAAATAAAGCATAAGCACTTGATTCATAAATCCTTCAGTCAGTGTTAAAGAGCAATGGAGTTGAATGTCTGTCTATATCTAGCCAATCCATCCCGTTTTTCACCCCCTATCTCATCATCTTGATCCAAAAAATGCCACCGACATTTTTGTCATTTTACTTCTACCCTCCATTACAGCTACAGCAACCTACCCAAAGGCATTCCTAAACTTCCTACTTTTGGAAGATCCAAACCACCCCTTAGAGCCATGCATCCATGCTACAACTGCCACAAACTCAAAGTTACAAAATTTCCCAAGTGTGAGAATAATTTATGATGGCTGGGGAAATATCCTCAATACAGAATACACAGCAGGAATGATTGTGAGAAACTAGACCTTACTACTGTGCGTGGTTGAACCCTTAATCATTTTTCTTCACTCATGACTTCCTAGCATAAACGTTGAATCTGACACCCTATGGGATCACTCCCCATTTCCCAGGAGTTATTTCGATTCCGACTATTTTCACGGAAACTCATGGTGAATTACGCCATCGATAAAATTATTGAAACCCGTGAGAATCAACAGACTGCTGAGATGCAGTTCGAACCAAATGTCTTCTGGAAATGTTAAAAATTCTCACTAATGGCTTTTAGATTTGCCATGCTTCTCCAATTTCATAGTAAGTACTCATCCAGCTGTCGAATATCACGTCTGATACATAATTTAAACCGACACAGCACTGCAGGCTTGACATTTATCTCTTTGTAAGTAATTTTATTATTTTGTTTACATTTAATGGAACTGATATTACCCATCCGACAACTCGAAACTCAGCTCTCTAACTGATAATTCCATTTAAAGCTTCTGGAACTGATTGCAAAATCATTTTCTCAGCTAACTGTGAATGTAATCTCTTGTTCTAACTATTTAACTGTTAACATTCAAGGAATTATTTTAAGTGTAGAATGAGCGTTCCCACAGATTTTCAAAGTCCTAACGTCTTCACAAGTAACCCAGGTCAGAACATTACCAGCAAAGTGTTATGCTTAAAACTCATGTTGCACATAAATTACTTCGCACCAAGGCGGAACAAATGTGCTCTGCTTCATTAACAATTTCGAGAGACCCATCTCAGCCATCATTATTTGCCAAGGAAGCAAAATCCTCGGAACTTTTTCAGAACAAGTTGGATTTCCTGGGATAGGTCTGAGTCATCATTATACTATACCTTAAGTAACTTTGAGCAATAACGAGTATAAACTAAGTGACTTATGCGACCACAGATTTTTCTAAGACTTCCTGCCTTATCAGCATTCATGATATTTACAGACCTAGAACAGGTCATGCATCACCCTAGTTCTTTTTTTTTTGAAACCTCCTAATCTCGAACAAATGAAGATTACCCAACATTCCTCCAGAAATGTATCGAGTATATAAGAAAACACCAAGACCGGAGAGCACAAAATGGGCTTACCGTGACCATGAAATTCATCAGTAGATTATCCTTTCTTTGTAGAAAAAACTCTTGATTTTTATTCAATATTCAGTGACAGTAAAGAGGATAAAGAGGACTGAAAAATGAAATAAACTACCTTTAACCCCACTAAGCTATTACAACGTTATTATTACATAACAACCATCAACTCACCTCCAACCTCTGAGCCAGGGTACACTCAAAATATTCTAACACCCAAGGCATTTTATGCCCTTCACTACATTATGCTTCATCTTCACACATGAAAAGCCACAATAGCTCATCCAACATCATATTACATAACCTGATACTCTCTTTACTTCAAAACATATCAAACCAGAGTTCCTTCATCCTCCAATCTTCACCAACATTCTCCTATATTACTTTTACAGAGTTAATCTTAACTTAATGGGGTTCTATATGCTTAAGTCTAATGCTCCAGCACATTCTCCGTCCCTCTCATTCCTTACAAAATTTTCCATCTACCTCTTCTAAAACGTATGAAAGTTTTATCATTGTTGCTAGTTGCTACAACTATATATTATGTACTAGGAAAGAAAATAAAATCACATAAGATCACACAGAAGAGGAGGAGACCTTTGCTGCCGTCATCTATCAAAATTAGATAAAGCCCTTTCTAAAGAAAACGAGAGGCACTCTTCATTCCACGCCATGAACTTTGAAAGTATTAACACAGAGAGACATTGAATTAGATTACATAAAGATGCATCCGTATGATTCAAAGTTGAACAACTTAGAGCTACTTTCCATAATATGTATGTCCCCCTTTTCTCAACCTAAAATATTACTTCAGAAAGTATTGAAAGAACTTTGAGACATTAGATGGGCCATGAAGATGACAGAAGGCTGGAGGAAAATATATTTCACAGATGAGGTCCACTTCTCCCATCTCTCCCTGTCTCCGTCAACAGCCATTAGTCTCTTCCGATTCTAAAATCCTATATCTCGTATTTCAATTCATTTTGAACCTCATCTCCCTCTACAGTCCACATCCACCTCTCTCGAATCTGATCTGAAATTCGACTAACACCAACCAACTACAGGATTCATTTACTATATTATCTGTACTGGCAATCCTCCCTGCTTTCACCATTTGTCCCAGCCGGCCAGCCTCGCGTTATTTCAAGGATCGCATAATGCCTTCCTGGACTCCCTACACACGCACGCAATGGCCCACTGACCAATGAATCAATACAAATCTTTGTTCACGCTGAAGATCTTGAATCGTGATTGGATTTTATATAATGCTGGACATGAGTATGCATGATTCGATCTAAACGTATATAAATATAAAGTGTAGAGAGTACTAATGGAGGGAGACCCCTATTGTTCATTGAATTATCCTTCGTTCAAGAACACTCATAGTTACCCCATCCATTCACACACAACAATTTTCTAACAAAATCATCAGTAAATATTCATTTATCCTGTAATACAAATTTTCAAAAAAAACAATAACATTTAACACAGCCAATCGAACTCAAAAAGTAAGATGGATTGTTGAATTTTTAAGTTACCATTACCAACACCCCAATTTTCAGAAGCCCCATGACTTTGGTTGGACCCACAGACTCGGATGAAGAAGATACACAATGCTTGAAGTTTAAAAATAAATTCTTTCTAACGATCTCCACGCACTTCCATATGTCAACGCTTCCTGTAATAAGTCCTTTGACTAATGGATTCTACAAGTAAACCCAATTTAAACTCCTACGTCGAATACCAGACTCCACTATTCCTCCCTACATTACATTATACAAGGGAAATTTTAGGAGAATAAACTAAAATTTTCCAAAAATAGGCTCATTTCGTTGGCCGTTCTTAAAAGGGGTAAACGGCCTAATCTGGCCGGAGGGCTATTTCGCGAAAAAAGGATGCTTCTTTAAAATCCTTAACTCATAATACCAAGACTATCTACCTTCTTCACGGCCAACTTAAATAAACCTCAAGGCATACATGGATAGAATACCTGAAGCTCAAAATCCTTAAGAGTTTATATAAACTGATTTCAAGATGTTACTCTAACAATGCTCCTACATTTTCTATATATCAACCAACCCTCTTTCTAGACTCTATTATGTAGTTCCTCTTCGTCCGTGGTGGAACATATAATTTCGAGATTCATAGAACCGTAACGGATGAGGAATAAAAGCTTCTTCGTCAATCTTATTTCTTGCTACCTCAAGTTAAGTTAACCCAACTACCGAACCTTAGAGAAACTCTACTTTTTCTCCCACACTCTTCAAATGTTATTCAACAAAACCCAAAGACCGAGCGAGACTTTAGAATTACAATTTTTATCATACCTTCTTAAACTTCCCCACTACATACTACTAAACTGCCCAGTATAGCCTTTTCAATAAATACTCTTTTTTTCTTCTTTTGAGCGTATAACTCTCAACTTCAGGATCAGAGACTAGAGCCATAAAATATGGTGAAACGCTGAAACGTATAATGCCAACAATGCAACAAAGGAAATTCAAACCCCATGCAATAATCTTGTCCATTGGCTTGGTTCTCTGTCTACTTCTATACTGAAATTTATACACAACTCACCTGCCTGTGTGATTCCGATCTGTACCCGTGTAGTAGCTACATACAAAATACTAGAGTAATTTACTTAAAAACGGAAGCAGGTAGTATAGTGTAGTAGTGTACCCCGTCATTATCATCAGCGACCAACTCCATTAGATGAGGTTAACTTAAGGACAGAAGGGTAACCCTATTTACATCACATTCGCTGTGTTATATTATTATAACACCATTCATTCTCTAATTCTTTTAACTTTTAACCACCAAATTCTTTTCAAAAATTTCAAAATTTATTCCATTTTACACTTTAAAGAATAGTTTCGTGAACGATAGATTCATTGCTATTTGTCGTATACTAAATATAATAAATTTTCATTTACCAGGAAAATAAACCAAGCCATGCTGATAGTAACACTCAGCAAATTACCTATGAGTCATCCACGTTTTAATTTAGCCTTATTTCCTTCCTTATGTATGCAATATTCGAACAAATAGTAGTGAATTGTCAACCCCACATTGGAAACACAAAACGAACTCAATTGTGATTTCAACATGCGAATCCTCAATTCAATTTAATTCCACCCTCACAGGCCCGTGGGGATTAGCGAATTGTTTTCGCAATCAGGAAATGAAATTCATTTCATGGAGTATATAACACAGGATGATGTGAAATTCGGAACCCTACTATTATCATGTGGCCATTCCATCCAAACCCTCTAAGACTGAATACTCAAAAGAGGTTTGCAAATTCAGTCGACACAAGTTTACTAACAAAATAACTGAGCCTTCTAATTAAATGCGGATATTTGTACTCGCTCCAAAGAGCTACGACGTAACGAACCTCCGAACTCGTTAGTATTATCACTTCAGGCAGCTAGTTCTCTCTCCCCCTAAATTTAAAACTTCAATACAGTTGGAAACTTTATCCAGACAATCTCCGAATTAAGAGCTGAACCCAGGCAAGCAGACAGACCTAACCGATCCATAATCCTAATAATGACATCATTATCTATATGGAGTTTGCACACACCAAACGCACCTCACATCTATCAACTATCCTACCCCATTTTAGCCTCAAATGCCTTAAAATGTAACCCGAAACTGAACCTACAACAAGTAGTTACGGAATATTATTAATAATCCCCTTACATACAAAAACCTCAAGCTGCACAAGCACATCAGAATTCAGAATCAATCCAACCCACCTTCATAGTTCCTTTTCGGAGTACACGTCCTCTCTCCTCTCTCTACAGACCATATGCACATGCATGCATTTCCTGTACTAATATATAATGCACTTTCTGAATCATTCTTCTATCCTGGACACTCTGATTAGATTAAGGGAGATTGAGCGAGCCCCTGCTCTGTCAAACTTGGGATAGTTGGGATCCATATTTGACCAACCTTACTTGCTTTATCGATTTCGGGGAAACACAGTGTGTGACTAATAGTAAGAATCGTTGCATCACCAATATTACCATCAGTTTCTACTACAAAGCAAGATCCTAGATAGACCCTTGCGCTTACTCATACTCTGAAGTAGAATGCTAGGTACCCGGCTTGTATTTTCTCTACCCACACCTCCACTTTTCTCCCGATGCCCGGCATCTCACATCATCGCAATACACACCACCAACATTTGTTTAGATTGAGCTTCTAGCTTAAATTCTCATCGCATTTCTAGTACGATTTTCTGCATACATTACAAAAGCCTTCCTTGCTCTTCTCATCATCCCTCCCCAGATGATAAGACGCCCTCCGTTCAACTTAGAATTTAAAGATAGAGCCCAATGCATATGATTTGGCCCTTAGTCTTTGATTCCCGTTTAAATCCCAGGAGGTTCCCACATCAATTTCAATGTCACGAATAAATTACCTCTTCTTTGACTACACAACTAGTAGTAGTTCATAGTAGTCAACTAGTTACCAAATTATCAACTACAACCAGTATTATTACTTTGTTTCTTCCATATTAGAAAAATTAAACATAGCCCAAACTCAGGAGCATATGGAAGAACAATATATATTTACATATCAAGCAGCCATACATTTCATATTAGTGAAAAACGAAATACTCCACTATTTCAACCGGCATATTTCCCGTATGACCACTGCAATCTTCATTTATTGCATGCATTACATTCATCCTTCAATGGATTTAAGTCACTGAAATCGAACACAGTCGCAAAAAAAGGATAAAAAACCCTATTTCTTCTATCAAAAAACATATCTGGAATATGAAGAGGACAATCGAAATCCTAAGTTTAAGAGGAAGGGTAGTATATAGAGATCGAGCACACTCTGCCCTGCAGACATTATACAAAATAAATTATTTTATTATATAACTCAACAAGTGAAGTATTCATCCCTCTTCCTCAACAACTCTCTCATCTCATCTTCCACTTACTGAGAATGACATTCACATCCCACTATTGTGATATTGTGAGTACACCACATCTAACATCCAACACCACCATCATCACTTTCATCACATCACAGACAGTCTAGTATAGACTTGAACAGAATTTTCTCAGGATAATGCATAAAAATTATTTTCTCGCCCTTCCTTCCGATCCTCTCCAGTTAGCTTTGGTTTCGTTTGACATGAGTGAAGAGACAAAAAACTTTTTCTTTCATATGCACACCGAGAATATGCATATGCGAGCAATATGACTGACTACCCCTTTCGTACACAAAATTTCATTTTTCAAAGCTTCAGAACATTTCATGCAATTTTTCATCTTTTCACAAGAGATGAACTAACGCAACGAAACTCAACAATTATTTTTCCTCTTGTGTTAAAATCATATAAAACACCAAAAAGAACTTCAAGGAAGACGAAACAAGTTTGACGTTATATCAAATACTTACACATTACTATATCACCTTGAGTCACCTCATACTGGATAGAAAATCTTGAGAATAGATTTTATAGTGACTAGTATTTCTAGTAACTAGCTAAAGATATAAGCAGATTCATATTTATCACAGCAGTCTGAGTTTCAAACCCCAACGGCTCTGCTCAATCTCTAAGTGAACCAAGTGTTTATGTATTCACATCAGCTACATCCAACTCTGTTTATTACCATCAAATCATTTTCCAAATTCTCATTCCATCTCATTCTCTGAGAATACTGAGCACCAATGTCAATGCCATACCACAGTCAAGTCAATCCATCACGACATTCTTAAATCTACATCTACTCTTAAGAAGACTCTCCATTGATGGACGTATATATAGTAGAAACTGGTAACCAGGCAGGCAGGCCAAGAACATATTTTATGATTCTCATTCAACGGGATCTCTCCAGGGATGCCTTTCTCAAGTCAGGGTCAGTCAAATTGACTTTAGTACAAATACAAATCACATTTGTTGATAATCTCAAAAGCTTCTTTGAAAATATTTAATCCTTCAAATACAATAATAAACAATATTAATTATCCAACATCTCAAGATTATAGACTCATGTGCGGAGATTGGTACCAAAATCGTAGCAATTGCGGTTTTACAATCCCAATAAACTTATGAATAAAATAAAGAAAATTACACGAAACACACAACGACTGATGACATTATTTGGTCTTGATGACTCAGTCCTCAATTACATTTCTAGACGAAAAGTATACAATGACTTGTATTAAATTACCCAACAGAATTTTTCTGGCCAGATTCGATAGAAAAACATTAAGTTAAGAGCTGAATGCTCAGACCCCACTTATGAAACGATTAATCAAAAGGTTCATAATAAAACTTTTTCCATCGAATCAAAATTGAAAACTTCCGTCTGCTTATATTATATCGCTCCCTGGCGTCACCTCGTCCGCCTGCCTCAGCTCTGATATGAATTTATGCCCACATATACTCTATTTCTTTAGTCAAGCTATGCTTCCTAATCCTAAGTCCAAAGTTTAAAATGATATATGACTTTCAAAGGCAGCCTGTAGAAATTAAATAGAAATACTTCTTCAGTAAAATTCACAAGTTTTCCTCTTACACTCCTCCTTCTATTCTCTTGATCTCTGTCCAACGTATACTCCCAAACTCCCAACAGTCCCAACCAGCAACAGAAACTCTAAATCTCAATTCATCTAGTTTAAGTAAAGGGAAGAAGATTTAATCTCCTTGTCCTCTGTCCTCTTTCGCCAATCCTAGTTGATCATGGAAAAAATAACCGAAACGAACCTTGGCCAAAGAATAGAAGCCAACAACCCTTTTATATTCGTTCTGTCCAAAACTGAGCAAGAATGCCGGCAATATTCGTGTCCCCACCTTATGGCCATGTTTTGCTGAATGATGTGAAAGATTTGCCGAATAATGGAATTACATTTTATGACATGGTATAAATGCTTTCAATCCAGAGCTCTTTTCACCAACTCCACTCACAACTATTCACATCATCCTACAATATACAATTACATAACAATTTACAATGCCCTAGCTAAACTCGGTATTCTGCGGCTTGACAGCTCTGCTGAGGTTTGTTCGAACTCATGTAGAATAGAAGATCTGATGCTGGCGAGCACTATTTGATTGATGTACATGCCAAACAAACAAAGTTGTGCAGATCCTCATATACTTCTGAGTAAGCACATTATGACATTATGGTCATTACATCTATTAAATCATTTCTGCAGGATTATCATCATTAAATTACTTCCCATACGCCATCCACACGCATTTTATAACCTAGCTAGCAAACACTTAAACCTAGAGCCCAAACAGCCTAATCTTCCTACAATCCTACAAATGGTTATAGATTTCTACACGTACAGGAGAGAAATTACTGTGACCGTCCATATTGTATGTTGTACCATTTACTTGCTTACCATGATGATAATCCAAATCCATGGAAAATTTATTAGAGGGATATAAGCTTTATCTCTTGCCCAGCAGAAGAGCACATCCGAACAAACATTCATTTCATGATTGCGTGCTATCGTTAAAGATGATTGCTACATTTTTTTTACCAACTGCATTTTCTCTGATTCAAGGTCTTCACTTTTTGCTGGTTTCATTTTTCAATTCCAACCAACTAAAGAACAGCGCTAAGCTAGAAGGTCCAACGTCAATGTACAATCAGTGAACTTATTTCAAATACCACGGGACCCAAACTTAAACAACTATAACATCTGCCTGCATCATGCAACTCTTTAAAAATTACAGCCTCTACTTCTTAACTCTCAACTCAAACCTTTAAAAAAGTCTTCACAATTAAACATTTTTATATTTTCGACGATAACAGATTGGAAGAAGTTGCGTTTAATTTTACAATTATTTTTTTTTGTTATATCTTTATTTTTAAAATTGAATTACAGCGAAACAGCCAGGACCTGTATATTTATGTTAAGATTTTTTGATGTTACGAATGGTGGGTTATTGAAGCATTGACATTCTTTTCCTAAATTGGCAATCAAAGACGGATGCAAAATTACTGCTAATAAATAGTATGAACATAAAATAAATCACGTCACAAGTCACAAGAATCAACTTAACTGGACGTGGACACCTTACAGCAAATTCCATTCAGATACACATTATTAGCAGGCGGATTCTGTGTCATCCATTCTTCTTTACAATTCAATGCAATCCCAATTCCTAACCCACCATTCTTTAATTTAAGTGCACAGTTAGCTACATTCTTAATCTTATTATTAAATCAGAAAAGCATCGTCATTACAATTTACAAGCTCATCTTCACACTCCAATTTATTTTCTATTATACACTATGTGCTAGGGTCAGACGGATTTTTGATGCTTTGAAAAGACACGACAGGATATTAAAACATATCAGATCAAAGCAAAGTTTATTATTCCTGTCGCATCTTTGGCAGCTATATGTCTTGCACAATCAGTTTGATACGATTATGACTCATTTCTAAAGGCCTTTAATTCAATCCAACTTAAGAACAGCTTGCTGGTAAGTCGTAGCCACTTTACATAGGAATTCGAATGAATCATCATTAAAGAATTTGTCTTCTATTGAGTTTGTGCTTAGCACAAAGATGACAAATCCGACAACTGTGAATATTATATGCATACCTTATGATTCATATTTTGTTATGAATCCAAAACCAAACCCAACCAACGATTGATGGAGGACTGTGTTCAGAGTTCATTCATTTCCCATAATAGTACTAAACTAATTAAATTATAACATTTGGTTATTTTTTAGCTTAATATAGTAAAGACATCGATTAAGAACTCAAGAATGTCAACAAGGACATAAAAATATAAGCTTATCTCTATAAACAGTAAACATAAACATCATGTCTGCGGTTACGTTGAATTACTCATGTAACACTTGTAGCCAGTGATCTTTAGTATTTTTTTCAAAGCTACATCACCAGCGTCGTTTTCAATCATTAATGCTAACTATATACTAAGTGGTTTTTAAAATGCGCATTTAGATTTGATGCCACCATAATATGCAAAATAAGAACAATTTCCCAATCCCGATTAAAATTATTGCAAGAGGTTCCGGATCCTGCTCGCCTCAATATTTATATACTTAACACCCTTTAGATGGTTCACTAACAAATGCCAATGTGTCAATCGAGTGTCACACACAATACATTCCACCAAGATGTCAACAATCAGCATAAAGTCCCTGGTGTCAAAACATCCAGCACTTAAGTCTGAAAAAGTCAACAAGAACCGTTTGTGATCTTACGAGAAATGTTGTGTGCATGTATCCATTGCATTAGTCAAATGTACTTAAGTTCACTCCAGAACTCCGTTTTCAAGTTCGACTTTTTGAGTCATCGCTAAATGCCTGGAGGAACTCCGTGTTATTTTTTTCTTCTTTTACAAACTTGCTTTTTAACCGTCCCTCGTGTTCCAATGTTCCAAGTACTTTGAACACTCAACTCTGGCTTTTTCTGCCTCTTTTTTTGCCATAGCCTAGCAAGCCCATTAAAGTAGAAGTAGAAGAGAAGACAGTTTGCCACAGACATATCAACCGCCTTCCGCCCAGGAGGTGGTAGGTATTTCTCTTGTCCATGGCGTTGCAGCAAGGCAGCAATCAATGAACTTTCAGGATTTAAAGATGAAAGATTAATTGCACACCTGCCTTTATAATCCCTTTGATGTTGTTTTATTACAAGCGTTCTAACCACTTCTCCAATTGCAAAATAAAACTCTTCTCAGTGCGCTTGATGCATGTTTGTATTATGGCTTTTGCATGAGAGGTATCTTTGTCTACAAACTCTGTTTTCAGCTTTATAAATCAGGTTTCACATTTCACCCTCAATAATTTTAAATTCTAATAAAGTGCATCAGCTTCTATTAAGAACCCTGAGCCATCTCAAATTGTGTATTATAGCAGATGTCCCATGCCGTATGCATGCCTACGATACGTAATTCATCTTCCGCATTTGTAAAAAGTAAATATTCGCATACAACTAACTTATACAAATGTTAAACAAGAAGTCTCATACCACCACCCTCCTTGGTGTTAAATTGACCTCCACGGGAAGTCTAAAGTCTTATGCGACGATTAAGAATTCTTAAAACGCTAAGCAGATAACAACTTTCAGAATTCCTATTTGTTCGTCCTTCCAAAATCAAACATGAAAGATTCCGTTACCTAAATGTTAAATAAGAGAGAAAAAGAAAAAAATCCTTCTCAGGAGGTATGCTGTTATCAGTTTGTACTTTGTCTGTCAGCACTCTTATTCGAATTACCTATTGATCATCAAATGAACAAAACCCGCCTGCTATTCCATTCCTAGCACTATATTCCTATCACCAACACCATCAGCCATTATATATAATCATTAACCCTCTCCTCCCTTGAGTCTTTCTCATTATTCTTCCTTCTCCTTCCCGTTACTGACATTGTTGAAAAGAGTTGACTGACTGATTTGGAATTGGTGATTGGATGGTAGCAGCGAAGAAAGGAAATTCTTATATAAATGCTATGCTTGAATAAAATAGTGACTTTAACTTAAACTTAATTACAACCACCAAATAACCCAGCCTATTTTCTTTAAACTTTCAGAAAATATCAAACTCAATTCATAATCACACATAGACAGCAGACGAAAATTCTTCCTCTTATCCGTGCCCAATAGCTTGGCCTGATAACCGCGCCATGTCTTATGTGTTCACATAGTTGTGCCTGAAAAAATGAAGGATAGATAATATATCAATCCTTGAACTTTAAAAGTCTCCCTTTTTATCTGTCAATCCATCTCCCAACCCAGTACTTGTTGGTAGAAACGGTGCGGATATAAAGTGGTGTATACTTGTACTTATAAAACGCGAAGGACACAGTTGTCAAGTCTTGGAGAAGTTTGCATTGTGCCTTGTTTCATCCAATAATCCGAAATCCACCTTCAACAACCATTAGTATTTTTGAAACAAGTTCAGTATTCCTTCTGCTGCTCCTTAACTAACGGTTGACATTGACAGTTCAACAAATGTTTAACAGAAGTGGAAGAAATTCATATATACATCTTATAGGAGACAAGAAGCTTAAGAAATCCTTTCATCCTAACTAAGGTTCCAATTCCAAACTGTATGAATAATACCCTTTCTATTCTCACTACTACTACTTCAAACTACAAACCCTTGTTCAAAAGTGACTGCGATAAAACCCTTTACTTGTCCTGCTTCTCTGTTCTAGGACTGGATATGGAAATGTGCGTGGATGGCAATCTGCAGTCCCTTCCCGACAGAGATAACTGCATTAACTCATTTAAGTCCAATGAAACCCCCCATATCTCATTATAGGAAGAAGGGGATGTTGACAGAAAAGTTGGGACGAAATAACAACGGAAGAAAACCTCATAAAGCTAAAACTGTAAATTATTTTTAAATATATTTTGGCGTTAAACGACGTCTTCACAAGTATCTCATCTCATCCCAACCTTTATCGTTAGTTTTTAAAACTCTACATTTTTTATCGCTGAAGTAATTTGTGCACGGAGGAAGTATATCATTTTAATGGTCGCTGACTAATACTTGCACACACACGCTTGTTTTATTGCTGGAAATTATTCCTGCTTTTTTAACTTAAGAGATATCCAAAAGCTAATGGATGGTTAATGTCAAGTTTTTATGTTAGACTTCATTATAAAAATCCAACACCGATTTTTAATTATGTCCAGAATTTCGCTGCTTTTTTTCTCATTAAATCTTCCAATGAGAGCCAGCAGAGCCAAGCCAAAAACTATGAAGATTTGACGATGAACTCGAAGAAGTAACAAGTACGGGAAAGTTTTTACGGGTTACTTTTTTTTTACAAGTTATCCTCTTCCGAGGCCTTATGAAAAGTTTGAGCTACCCTATGTATAGCCTCATTAGTATCTATTTCATATCTAAACTATCCCATTACACGACTAACAAACTAATTGTTAAGCAAACAAAACGACGAACACTACCGAAGTTTTCTTATAACAACTCGTTAATTGTGACAGTTGCAAGACAGATGATGAGGCTCATGAAATGAAAAATGAATCATGATTCGTGAATACTATACGAATGATGAGGATGATGATTCAGACTGACTAAATACTTCGTTCCAAATTTTTTACACTCAAGCTGGTGTGAATCTTCACGTTCTTTTGGCATTAAAACTTCTTGAAAAGGAAATGTCTTCTCCAATGCTATACGGATAAAGGCATGCAACGAACGATGCTACGCACAATAATACAAAATACTAACTGTACCTTTTTGTAATTATGCATAAAATACATTGCTTTTGCGTTACAGTCTTTCGTTTGAGAAAATTAGTTTTATACTCAACTAATGGATAATCCGAAAGAGCTCTTTTTCTCCTCAAAAAATCAAGAAGGACAATGGACCACAGACCACACTACTCATATTAACTGAATTGAATAGTTTTACAATTCCACTTGTTCTCCCTCCCCAAGGTCATTAACCTCAGGTCAAAATGAATCTTCTAAATTAACCCGAACTTTGAACAGAAGACGACCTTTTTTGATGGAAGACGTGGACCACACGACAAACGACACCACATCAAAAACGAGATAACCGTCAGGCCAACGGAAAGAAAATCCATTGAAAATATTAATATGCAAATATAATGAGATCAGAGTTCAGCTGGGATCAGAAAACGCATAAAATTCTTTACTGGAAGCCCCACATAATTGAAAAGTCTTCCTCGACTGCCTGGACAGTTTTAGAATATTTACAAATGTAGTTAAGTAATTTCGACAGGCAAAATAGATCCACGATTAGAACCCCATAACACAGTTAACACACAATCACAACGGAACTACCAGACATCTATTCCGTACGTATGCAATATGCATTCACAGATGATTCACATGAATTTTGAATCTATAATTTCTCGTAATTTCCGCAAATAACTAAAAAAAAAATAAAGAGCTATTTCTTTATTGAAAGCATGCACACAAAATTACAAATATAACAACCATAACCAACGGGGTGGGGAAAAGGGGCTCATGGCATGGCTCATCATATCATAACCATGAGTCACTCGACGCTTCGCTCTTATGAATTTTTAAACTTTCAAAACTGCCCTTTGCCCTTCCATAAATAAAATTTCATTTCTCAATTTGAAATTTCCGACATCTCTGCACTCTGACGTTCAACACTAAATATTCGAATCTCCTTCCACGTAGGAATCATGAATATGAATTTATTTCGATGAAGAAATTCTGCTGCTGTTAAAAAAAACACCTAAACACAGTTGACAGTGTTGATGTGAAATGAAATGGGCTGAAATTAACAACTGAACTTTTCCACCTACCTTGTTTTAAATCCAAAGTGTCAAATCCGTAAAACAGGGTCGGCCTGTAAAACCCTTCACCCGGTTTATGAAGAACAACCGAGAATTGTATAGCACTTCAAGTTCCTTCCGGTAAGATAATCCAGAGATCCGAAATTGTTGGCTCGTTGAGAAATGCGGCACTGGTGAACAGGGTTGAAAATTTGATAGAAATAATTAAATGTTGAAAAAAGAGTAGTGTGCTCTTGTAAACCTAGGGAAGGCGGTAAAAAAAGGACGCTTGGTAGTGAATGAAAAAGGACCGGATACTCTCTGGTTGACTGCTGGCAGTGGTGTACTCAGAACTTCACTCTCGTATATGGTGTGAGGAAAAATCTAGCTGTGTATCTATGACTCAGGGTAAAGCAAGACTGACTAACTGTCTCAACCAACTCTCCACTCAACCCTCCTTTTTGCTTTCCAATTTACCAACAACTTTGTTCACCCTGCCTTAGGATTCCTAATATTTTATTATATGGCTGTATCTACGTGTCCTCCGTCCAAATTTTCAGAAGCAGTGGCAACTGGCTTTAATAGTACCGGAGCTAGGAAAAGTTAGGAACATGAACATGCAGACTTACCTCTATGTTAAATCCTAGACAAGATCCGAATACGGGGGGATGGAACGTTGGAGGAAAGGCAGGGTGAATAAATTGTCTTGCGGGTTCAACTCCCCTTCTCTCCCTTCTTGGTGTAATAAAAGCAAAAGCACTGGCAACTTACTTCAAACTACTGGCAACTGGCATCACTGGCAGTAAGGCCCGATAACTACAATACAAAAACTACATCATCGGTACCACTCGGCATCCCATGGTCCATGGACCGACTTGGTCCTAGTATGTATAACAGACGGACCAAGAGAGATAATATTATAATGCCATTCTATTCCCAATTCTCCCTTCCTTGGCTATTATCTTGTCTGAAAACGGCCATACTACTTTGGACTTTTTTCTTTAATACGAATGGAATGGGGACATGGAATCCATAGGATGGCATGGTGGTAATATTATTACGTTTATGAAGAGATAGTTTGGGATTCTGGTTCACTTAAGATGTACGAAAATACAGGGAAGAAAACTATGGATCATGTAATTATATAGTCCTTGTTTGGAGAATCAGGAGCGTATAGGGTTGGTTATATTTTTCCATTTTAGTACAATAGAAGCTTTAGTTTTTCTTGGGGGGATTTTCAGTGTCCCTGTAACATAAGGACAAGAGGGATGGAAGGCGAGGGCGATTGCTGTTGCTGTATGCAGTACACTGCCCTGAAAAGCGAGTTGAAAACTACCCTTGTGTGGCTGCAAGCGCTTTTACTCTAAGTAATATGTTTTTTTTTGGTTGGTGCTCCAATTATTTTGTCAAGATATGGAGATGAGCACCCTCCATGTGTCTAGTACTGCTTGCTTTGATCGCATTATTTCTACACAAGGGCATGGATTTTTTCAAGGGACAAAGTTTTGGTAGGAGGTCAGGTTGGTGGATTAGCTTATGGGCTGTTTTTTTTAAATATCAACTTACTTCAGGTAAATCATTCAGTCCACCTTAGAAGATATTTTGACATGGCATGTCTCTTTTTGTTACTTGAGTTATACATTTAACATGAATATATTCCACACTGCTTTTGTTCTGATTTTTGGTTCGATTTGGGTTGCTAAAGGGTGAACTGGAAAGTATAGGTACGTCGAAATATTGTTGATGCATGAGAAATAGTATAATAACTGAACAAATAAATAAATCATAGACTTTAATTTATAGTAGCTACATAGCACCTAGTGCACATTGTATATTTTTAAGTGTATTTATTTTATTACTTATTATTTAGTATTTACCTCAGGGCTCACAATATACATAGTGTAAATATTGTGCTATAAATCGCGTAATTTTTAATCTAAATTTTGATAGATTTTTTTATTTGCTTAACATGAAAATTTCATACTGTTTACCATTTTTATTTACTGGAGTTTGGCTGTAGATATTATTCTACATAACAATATGAATAATAAATAAAATGATGTTTACTTTATAATATAATTACGAACAAAACTATAATTAAATATTTCAAATTAATTCAGTCCATAAAGTTGACAGAAATAAAAGTAGAAATTTTTTATTTTCCAATGTTATTTGACTAACCAGTTTTAAAAATTACTTTTAAAACGTATTAATGTCTACATTGAACAGAATTCGAATATAAGCAATATGAATTAAATGGCATTACCCATGAATGTATCTGTTTTGAAGAATAAATTTAAAAAAATCTACCGTTCTTAAACTTCAAGTCCTTAGCAGAGGGACGTCATTCATTCTATCTAACTAGCTCACCAACGTATACATATACTTTTTAGTTGATTGGAATTGGTCGGAATGCTTTTAACCACAGAAAAACACTTTAGTATTTTCCCTTTTTATTTATGGCTTTCTTGACAAGACAAGATATGAGAGTGGAATTGGAACCCCACGAAACCATTATGAAATGAGCTCCCTACTATGTATTATACCATTAACTATATCATACAGCTATTTTTGTCCACATTCCTCAATAATCTAAATACTCCAGGGTCCATACTTCATTCCCGACTTTCCAGCCGTCTGGAAACAGGATATAGACTGACGGATGAATTACAGTTCACAGATTCGTGAGAAAGTCAAGTAGCCTACATTTATGAATACATATATACAAATATATCATGTATCTCTTCTCAAATGTCAATAGAAAAGATAACTTTTTTCATCCATAATATCATATGTATTTTACTCGGAATACAAAGAAGAACTATGAGGTTGTTCTTCAAACAGTCAAGGAGGTCAAAGTCGACTGCTGACTGCACAGTTCACCAACAGACAAGGCGATATTCATATGAGTCAGAGCGGTGCTGAGTCAACCTTAAATAATATTGCATACACAAATACTGCATCACTTCGTGGGTGTAACATTACTAGAGTTATCAATATGATATTAATAATGAATACTATAGTTCATGTATGGTACTTTTAGTAAGGATTAGTAAGTAACTTAATTAATTGTAAAATCACTTTCATTTTGGAACACCTATTTAGAAAACTCAAAATTAGCCGAAGCATGAACTACCATCTATAATGTACTGACATAAAACATAAAATTAGTAAGTAACACACAAATTAATTAGTAAAATTGTTAACTAGTTAATAGATTAGGTCACAAGTTTGTATTTTCAAGATGAAGCAGACGAGCATACAATAATTTTGAATTTAAATTAAGTTTACTTTTGTAATTGCTTTAACATTTCGTCTTCGATACTACTTTAAAATTCGAACTAAAAATATATATTTAAAATACGATATTACTAGTTAATGATTTATCCAAAAACAAAATATCTATATCTTTAATAATTTCACGTTAGACCTAAACTGTCAACCAAACTCATCGACGGTTACTGTCATATGTCACACTGTCATGTTTGCCATATATTCGGCCCAGTTCCCAGAGTACAGTACAGTTATTGTCACACAAGCGCATCACACAATTAATAAATATTCATGGATGGATGCAAATTTTTGAATTTGCTCACAGCAGAATTAATAGAATACAAAAATTAATGGCATTTGTTCAAAATGGTTCAAATATTATCCTAAACTTTTTTTCATTTATAGGGGGGACAAAAAAACTTAATTTGGACTGATAGGAGTTCCCTTATTTCAAGTATTCCTATACACGATTTAAAATTTCAAAACATTTGATGTCATCCTTACAATATTGTATGAATTTATCCACATGGTTAAGCACGTACTGGGCTTTTTGTGTACATCCCCATTCACTTCCTGTGTAACATTTTCTGTATGCAATTGCTTTACCACTTAACAGTGAAATGGATAAAACCTATTTAGAAACTATTTTATTCTATAAATTATAAAGTAGGTCGATGACAAATTGGGCAGCTGAAGGTGGCCTGGAAGCATTTAATTGACATTTGTACAATGAATAGGGATATTTAATTTATATTGTTGTAGCAAAACTAGGAATTTAAAGGTCACTCTAGATATCAGGACATGAATTCAAAGAGAATCGTGAATGGTGAAATGGACGATATAGAAAGTACAAACACGAAAGTTATTATTTTCTCTGTTTTCATTCCATGGAATTTGGGTTTTTATTCAATGTATTTCAGTTCAGTTATAGTTTTGATGTGTATCAATTACAATTACGATAGCATGATTACACTTTCGACCTGCCCTTGCCCTGTCGCACCACTGTCATTAAAAAGGCAGTACATCCTTGCCAATTTTTATGACAAACATTTAGAGGCTTAATTTCAAATCCCGAGCCTTCATTTTTTCTGTTCTGATGACTTCATCGATACAATTCTGAATAGTTCTGAAAGCACAATTAGTACCTCCTGCAAGAATTTATTTGGTTGATTTCCCTTGTGGAAAGAATCTGACAAATTATTTAAAAAAAACTATCCCCTTCTGATGAAAAGTATATCGTGTAAAGTGAAATAAATTTTAGCAAATTTAAAAATCGTAGAATTTGATACTTAATATTAATTGAGACCTTACGATTACTCCGATTCTGCAAATTCTGATACTAATATAGACATCTTGATACAACACATTCAACACATACATGTGTAATTGTTTGAACAACGTCGATTCATTGGTAGGAATTACATGTGTAAATTGCTAATGTACATGTATGTGTTTGCCTCTGCCACCAACAGCATTTCTGAAAGACGATTATCTTATACTGGGAATAGATCAAATTTCTGCTCATAAGTCTTAATCATAGACACGTCCAATTAACGAAGGAAAAACTGCATGTAAAATAATCCTCTCACTAATTGCCTTGTTCCATATAGTTTGATACGTTTGTTTATAGTTGACAACTAAGATGATATCATACATATTATAAGATCGTGAATATCATGACACGGATTCTATTGTCAGTTTAGTTAGGACTTATCTTAAGCTCAAATTTAATTTATTTTTTCTTCTTTGTTCATAGTTTTAACTTGCCTAAAGCACCAAAAGGGCTTCATAGAATATAATGTGCAGATTTCCTTTGTCGAATTCCATTATACATGCACACATTGGTTTAAATTTATTTTTTAAGTGCTCAGAATTCAGATACTCTACATGATTTAAGTATCCATTTACTGATAAATAATGATTTCGTAGCCAAAACATTTCCAAATATTATCCAAAATCAAGATCTGGAATAACAAAGGCATATATATAGAAGGTAACTTGTAAATTCAGTTTATAATAATTCGAATACGGATATGTCAAAACACCAATTTAATCCCACTACCCTATTTCTTGGCTGATTAGATTATTTTGTAAATACGCTATTTAAAATAACTTCATATTTAATTAAGAAAACATTGATTATAAATAAATACAGTTAGCTAAAAAAAAGTATAGGTAAGTCTAAGCTAAAAACTTTGCATGTAATGAAGATTTTTGGATTAAACTAGATATCACATGAACAATTTTTGACAGCGGATAAATAGTCTGCAATCTGCATTCATGCTGATTGTAATTATTGTGTGATAATTGATAATTTGCTGTCTGCTGTCGTCCCATGTCGTGCATGTTGATGTTTTTGGATTGTCCCAAACCCACTTCCTTATTCGATGAGATGAGAAAAGGTTCTTCGACATTATATCCATCAAATATATTATATTACAGACAATAGGAGGGGTAGACATGTTCCAAGGTCATTTTGTGATTTTAGTGATTGGTATTCAATTCTGATATTCATTCAGCACCCCACCATCATTTGTTGTAGCTAACCTGACACGCACAATTGACCAAATACAAATTTCATTTTTCTTTGCGTTTCCTCAGTGTTACATGGACAGAATTAAAAGTTACTATGGCGACGGCGTACCCATAGACAAAGGGTAGAGGTATCATCTGGAATATTATATGAACTCAACTAAACACTAAACAGGACCAATAGACATTTATAGAGGGTTAATAAATCTGCGTAGTGGAATTTAGTAGTAACTGGACAGTAATACTAATTTAGCACTAATGCTGTTTATTAATTTTTATACAAAAAATATCAGGCCTCGTCATAACGAGAGAGAGTCTTAAAAGTCTCAGTTTTTATTGAAGATTTGATATTAATGCTTCAAAATTGAAAGTTTACGATTCATCTTCATCATCATAATTTTGGTCATTTGAGTTTTGTGGCTTATACCACGTATACGGCACCGCACCACACGCTATTTCATAATGGCGCCCAACTATTTAATAGTGTGATAAGGTCCAAACTTTTTTTGTAAACTGTAGTAAAGTAATTGCTACACTGGATGCATGGCCCATAACAATCTTCTATCAGTTTATTCATTCTTATAATATTTATTACACATGCAAACATAAGCTTCTCTGCACTGGACAAAGAAAATATCTATCACCCACAGATTGTAGAATGTTTGGGTGAATTGTAGGAACTGCCTCTAATATATGATTTGCATGCATTTCGCGAGCTTGCAAATTTGTATGACATGAATTTCAGGCAAGGATATTTAAATTCGATTTCTTACACAAGGAGACGTTTTTGTTTTGGCATGTGCGTTCCGTATAATTCAAACTAAATTAACTCTACCTAGGGTACTTAGCAAATTATATTAGCTTCTTCTAGTCTAGTCTTCGTTTTGTCTTTCGTGAATTGGCTTTATAATCCTTCACGAGACCACAGAGTTTTGCAAGCGCGAGTCATGCCAATAACTATTCATGGCTATAATTTGAAAGGAAGTCTAGACGGCAAATATCGATTCGTAATTATGTTCATCGAAACGCTTTAAAATGGCATGCATGCAATATGCAGTTTTCCATACAGCATACAAAATTTTTTGTACCTACAAATACTGCAAAACATTACCCTAAAACCTTGAGAATTTAACCAGTATGGAGGGGGACTCCAATCTGAAACTACCAATGCACCATCAAAACATTTTATTCCCCCGATAAATAAGTGGCAGTTCGTCCTGAAAGCATGAACCTAGTCATCAACCCATATTCGGGGGTATCCTTGTTGTGGCCAAGCTTTTTTCAATCAGTATAGTGAATAACATACCAAAATACTCAACTATGGATGCTCATGCTCCATCCAGAAATCAATTATTCCAGAAAACACGATACTTGTTTTTCCTTGTTTACTTGTGTATTTGTATAATGGTCAATAATAACTACGTTCAACCTGAATAAAGAGAAAAGAAGATAGTAGTGGACATGACAGCCAGCCTAAGCAAATAAAGAAAAGTGGCTTGCATTCGGGTTTCCTTTTCCTAAATCAGCTCGAGGGTTATTCCAGTGAGTCACCAGTTCTGTTCAGTTCTCTTTGCTGATGCACAGGGCTCATGGACAAAACGCCTTCCTAGGACAACAAAGATGAACCTTGGACATTGATCCAACGGTCTACGACATTGAATATTTTCCAGTGACTATTATTTAACTCTGTGATACGACCTAATGTGGAATTCCAATGATCTAACTCTAAGTAGTATGATTTCTTATTCTCTGAATCGATTTACGCTTTTCCCTTAGATATCACCACCAAGTGCCTCTTGTGTACACACAGTTTATAGCAAGAAATCAAGAGCCTTGTGATTCACAATTCACAACACAACTTCCCAACTCTTGCTCCTGGAACTGCATGCAACGCAATATCAATACCAATGCCATGATATGCCTTCTAGTAAGGAGGAGATTTTGAGAGAAAGAGTAAACACTTGATTCATTAATTAATACAAGATTTATTACAAAGTTTCGCCTACAGGAACGTGAACATTAAAGATGAAATAAAATGAAGAAATTTAATTAATGAAACGAAAAACTGACGGGGAAAGTCATTAATAAATTTTACACCTCCTTTAAGAATCTTTTCCATGCTTGATTCCTTAAATTATTTACTTCTTTCACTCCTCATACCATCCAACTGAGTACGAAGGTCCTTGAGTTGTAAGTCAGGCACGTACCGGAGGTCTGTATGTTCTGGAAGATGAGGATGAATTCGCAATGACACTCCGGCAGGAATGCAAGCTTCCACGACATTTATGAACACAGGAAGTAAAGTGGCTGGCACGTCCACGATCTAAGAAGAATTGTGAATTAATCGTTTAGTCTTTAAAAGTTAATTAAGTAATCCGTTTACAATAAACACTTTTAAACCGTCAGTTCCATGAAAATAAACAGAACGAATTTATAATGAAATACCCATAACACTGGCAAGTACACTATAGCTATATATTTCGGGACTACGATGATAAAGAGTACGAACAATGCGAGTGCGAATACTTGGAGGAAGTAAGCGTAGCGACCAGAGAAGTGAAAATGAAAGAGATCAAGTGTCCCCGGGCTCCCGGACGTGGCAAATTCATAAACTTCATAATTATTTTAATTATTTAACTCAGGTCATAGTTGCCATTCAAGCATGAAATTAATTTAATGAAGTATTTTTCATTTGATTTTTTAAGATTAATGGCATCTCATTTGGTGTCACTATCACGTAAAGGGTTTTTACACGTTAAATACGTCCAACAGAGTATTAAAATTTACAATGCATATCAGACTTTCACCTGACTTTCACCCAACTTGACATAACCAAAATATTTGAACTTGTTCTCAAATTGTTATCATTTGCATTACGTAAGCTATTAATGCTTAGACACAAACTATAACCAACCTGAACATTTCTTTCATACAAATTCAGAGAAAACTCAGTTTCCAGGACGGAGCTTTCCGGCTTCAATTTCGTTACTCTAAATTTCTTAGCAGGTGTGGCCCAGCTGAAAAATCCAAGATAAATTACAAACCCTGTTTCCCGTCATAATAGTTTTAATAACTCACTACTACTATTCAGCTTACGCTTCATCTGCACTCAGTCCAATCCTTTCAGCCGTTTTATGAACATATTTTGAAAACTTCTCCAGAACTGGGAAGTCGTACCCTCTTATTTGTATGTCTATTATGTCGTATATAGGCGTCTCTGGTCCAGTTTTCTATATGTATTAGTGTATCAAAACAATTTCAATCTCAGTGAACATTTAAAATTAAGATGCACAACGGGATATCGTAATTTAATCTAAATCTCAAAAATCTAGACCAACAACTTACATCAAGATACTCTGGCTCATATATACTCCCATAATTTCTTCTACTGACACTAGACACTAGATTACGATCCTCTCCTCTTAATTTTCTTGTAGGTTTGAAACCCTCAGCCGAGCTCCACTGCATTGAACATAAACATCGATGTTGAGGAGGCCCTGGAACTGAAGTAAAAGCTGCAGACGACTTGGAAATCTGTCGAGTCAACTGCTGGTTTAACACCGTCCGGAGGGCGAACCACGACACCATCCTGAAATTACAAACTATGTATTACAAATAGGTAAAAAATATATAATTATCCCTTATTTATCAAATTGTTTTCCAATCTTATTTACTTCTTTCCTCCACGCAAAAGTGTAGAATAAGAACCGAGTTTGAATATGAGAAAGTTAGCCGGTGAAATTGAAGTCAGTGGTACAATTTTTATCCAGCCACGCGCTCTTGAGAGTTGCATAGAACTCATGCCAATATCCAATAGTACACGCCTGGGAAACAAAGTAAATATGAATTATTTGTCTTTAAATGTGCTGTAAGATGTCCTTTGATAGCATGCAATTTGGCAGAGAGTTGGGTGTTGAATAACATGTTTTTCTGTGTTCTGTGATTAGATAACTTTGGCCAACCTTGAACCTGAAATTAGTACGGATCGGAATAGGATGTTGTTGAATTATTAAGTTTCCATTTGATTACTCCTATTGATTAATATCCCAACCCGAGGTACATTCGTACAGAATATTAATTTATTCATAGCAGTGCAGTGATTGATAGCAGACCCGCAGACGTTCATCTATTCCTTCCGCTCCGCCCAAGATATTTTAAAGAGTATATAAGCAGAACCAAAAGGTAATTAAAATTAAGTCTATGTTTTAAAAGTATTAACGTTAGTAAGTATAGTATATAGTTCTACGGTATTAACTATTCCATTTGAATTATCTTGATTTATTTTAATAAGAAGAACGTGTAAGATTAGTTCAGTTCGAATTTTCAATTCTACTTTTTGGTTTCGTAACGAAAAGTAACTTAAGTAACAAATAAATCGAAAAGCTCACGAAAAAGTAAAGAGTGAAATTACCTTCCTTCATCCTTCGTTCAATTGATTTCAGTTAGAATTAATTATGCCGGTTTTGTTTAAGCTTCTTATTCTATGTACTTATATAAATTTGACAATTAGATGATCCATATCACATATTAAAATTTTACCAATTATACGACTATTTATTTCGATTACCATTTTGATTTCTCATTTTAAATGGCTTAAAAGTGAAAAGGTTCATTATTTGAGCAACTTAATTCTTCCTTGCCGCATTGCTTTCTCTAAGTACTGTGTCCTATGATTGCCTATAGATTTTGTGGGTCCAATGCTTTATGAATATTAGAATTTAAGTGTTTCAGTCCATATCATTTTCAATTATATGTATGCCGGTCACCGGTTTCAAAATGGGTAAAAATAATTGTAACGCAGGAGTATAGTGTACATATTTGCATTTGAAGATGTAGTGTCAAAGGGCAGGCGATTTCAATTTGTAATAGGCCCAGGGCAGAAAAATCCCCTTGCGGCTTAAAAGGTCAAGATCGTTGATTTTTTCGGTCTCAGAGAGAAAATTTGCATATATATGATTTTTATTTTCAACACATTATTGTTGTGCACTGCAATGTAATTTTAATCAATTCCAATTGCATGCAGAGTTAATTTATGACAAAACTGAAAACTCTGAATCTTGAACCACCCGTGGTGGTTGTCGTTAAATTATAGCAACTGAAGCAATTAGGTATATGCATATTCCCATGTCGACGATGTCAATTTATAAATTTTTCATTGCGTTCAAGCATGGATGGTTGGTTTCTTATTGATCGATGAAAATGTAGAGACCTAGAGCCGAGCCCTACTTTGTATAAGGCTACTGGCTACTATGTTTTTGAATGTACCGACTGTTCGAGTTGTATGATTGTATCTGTCAGGCAATTATTACCTGTGTCCAATTTCTGTCTAATTACAATATTTATGTTTTGTGACTGTTGTGAGGTTCCATCAATGGAATTATCCAGATTACTGATATTTTTATTTTTATTGAAAATTGACACATGTACTGAGGGCATGTAGCTATGCAAATTACGGATGAAATTAAAATTATAACGTTTATCACGTCCCTAATATGGACCGTAGGAACTTCTGTTATTTATGATTTTGCTTACTGACTACCTTTGACTGTCAACGTTCAATCCTCTAATGAGATCTGTCAATTTGTTTTTTTCATTCTAGTTATACCATTTCAAAGTATAATGTCAAACTGTTAGTGGATCCATAAAATATCGTCAGGCTGACGACCCTTATTGCTTTCTGCATGCATGCGGAGAATCTTTATAATTAATTAAATACTTATGGTAATGGTTTCCTGTTGTTTATTATGGTATTTCCATATTCGTGTAGTATGTTGTAACGGAGTAGTTATTTAGACAATTAATTTGGGGTGGGTACATTTCATTAGAGATAAGTATGACACGTATGACATTTGACATGAACATACAACGCTTGAATTTTCATGACAGTTGGAACGAGAAAGATAGTTTGACTTGATCAAATGCAAACTGTGCCCAGACTCACTAGCTCTCTCTTGGTCAACCTCGGTAGGTCCTGTACCAGACATCTTCCTAAGTCAATACATTCCTCTGCACTGGTCAACATGCCAATAAAGGTGAGGATTTGATAGTGATGTTCGTAATCATTTCTTGTCATTATGTTAAGGATTAAAGATCTATTTTAACAAATTTAATTGTCCCCAGGTTGGAGACAAACTCCCGAGCATTGAGCTCTATGAAGGTACGCCAGGAGACAAAGTAAACATCGCAGACATTGCAAAAGGCAATAAATTGATCATCTTTGGTGTACCAGGATCATTTACTCCAGGATGTTCAAAGGTACGTTGGAATTAGAAGATCTTTTGTAGCTAAAAGAAAAACTGAAAATTTCTAATTTAAACAAACTCTTTGTTTTTAGACTCATCTTCCTGGCTATGTCGACCAAGCCGCCCAGATCCGGGCTAAGGGAGTAGCTGATGTCATTTGTGTCTCTGTTAATGACCCCTTCGTCCATTCTGCTTGGGTAATTTATCTAGATCGTTATCGATTGGGATCGTTGTTGCAATTATAGTATCTAAATAACTATCTGTTGGATTTTTTAGGGAAACAGTCTCAACACCGAAGGAAAAGTACGCATGCTTGCTGATCCCAGGGGAGAGTTTACAAAAGCGATTGAATTAGATATCGACTTGACTTCCGTATTGGGAACCGTTCGTTCCAAGCGGTATGCCATGCTTGTTGAAGACGGTGAAGTCAAGGTGTTACAAGTGGAACCTGATGGCACAGGGCTCACTTGTTCCATTTCGAACAATTTCCTCAAGAACTTGTAAAACTCCTATTTCGGGACAGGATTGAGGCTGGCTGCGCTGGGTCTCGTAATGTTAGTCATAGCCATGTCATAGCCAACATCCGATAATACTAATTCTTCATGTATTTATGCTTTAAAATTATACAAAAATTTATGGTTGGTGCGTGGGTTTAGAAAGTACGTAACACACCTACTTATCAGTCACAATAAATAATTATTCCAAGTTAAACTATAACTTCAAGATCAAGTTAATGTAGAGCAGCAGAAGTATTTTTTTTCTCTCATGTCACCTTATTCATCTACTCTTAAATTGAATGGGATTTTATCTTATTTAACTTCAATTCAAAATAAGTATGGTCATAGCATCCAGGTATGGTATGACATGAGTCATAGATCATCCTAGTTGCATAAACTAAGGCGTGGGAAGTTCGATCGAGAGGAAGGCCGGACAAAAAAGTTGTCGGTGTTTTGACCTTTTGTTATTCTAAATTAACAAATAAAACACAATTATCCCGGCTATCACCACCAGGATAATTATTCATCAACCTGTGGTGTGTTCACCAAGACCTTGGTTAAATCTTTATCTTAATTATCATGTACCGTAGCATTATTTACACTTTAATTCTGGAAATCTGCCTGCCTTTGCATTGAGTTTAACACTGAGCCTAGTGAGCTTTGATGTTGACGATTGATTTAATTTGTAAACTTTTCATTATCAGTTTTACAGACTCTAGACTTCATGTCGACTTTCAACTTTAGATGATTCGTAAAAACCCTAAAGACGTTCCCATTGGTCGGAAACTTGTTGGAGGTGTAATTATTTTTGAGGTTTTTGGATTTGGGGCTGCCTACTTTTTCTGGAACAAGCTAAACCATTCTCGAGGTTTGTTTAGAAATTACCATTAACAACTTTCTAGTTTGGGGAACGTTGTTTTTACAAAAATAAATTTTCCACATTCTCCAGAACTCATCTAGGTATCTTACTTTCTTTCAGAATATCGTCTTGTTGCAAAAGAAAAGTTCCCTTGGATTCTAGAAAAGTATTATCAGCTCGGAGAGGTCATAGATAGTAAGTCTATTGTTCGAAAAGTTGACGACAAAGTTTGGACACAAGAAAAAAACTACGCCTCCAAGTCCAATTGAATATGTATGGAAAAGCCCTTAAGTACCTATTAGGATCAGCCGCTTTAGGGTACATCGCTCTTTTGGCTACGACACCTAGCCCAGAAGAAATACAAAAGGTGATATGATATGATATTTTTATTGAATCTTCTTAGAATTCTCTCAATTCTTCATTTATTAATGGAAGACACACTAACAGCTAAATAATAACTTTTTAAAATAGATTAAAGATTTTGGAGGAGGAAAAACCAAAGCATTTTCAGATGTTTTAAAAGCTGCTGCTGAACCCTCATCTAAGCCTCTTTACCTTAAGAAACCTGGAGCCAATCCCAATCCCTTTGAAACTGAAGGGACTCCCAAGCAGAAATGAGAAACGTTATTTATCATAGCTACCCCGATAAACTAGTTTCCAGTCTCTATAAATGAACTTGAATTTGGTAGAATGCAGTTTTAAGACACAGGAATCAGTTTAGTATACTGCGTATAAGTAGAGATAGCTTTTATAGTATTGTATTTTATAGATTTATGAGATTAACTTTTTTTTGAAAAATGAATATGGGGGATGCTCCGACTCAGAACCAACTGGCAGAACAGTTTATGGCTAGATTTAGCTCTAAAAAATCCCAACTAAGCGAGTCGATCAATACTTTGTCAACTAAATCCCCTATCGGCCCTATCGATGACTGTAGCGACGTTCTTACGAGTATATCAGGTGAAATCCAGAAACTTAGCAAAACACTACATGATGCAGCTCTGTTTCTTCCATCCTATTCAGTCAAGGTGAGTTTCATTCTCTGGAGAATTGTATTTTTCTTAATTTTTTTGTAAAACGTGTTAACATAACTAAATTATTTGAAGATGAGGCAAAACGAAATCCGAGATTTAGAAAAGGCTTTGAAAGAAAAGGAAGATGTATTGATTCCTAAGAAGAAATTTGGATTTAAGTCCAAAAGTAAAACTGTATCCGGAGATGTCATTCAAAGCCTACAGAAAGACATGAGCTCATCTACTTCAATAGTTGTCGATCAAGACAAAAAATTATCCATTGCTTCTGACAAGGTGTGCATCTAAAGTATTTCTTGGAATAATATTGCTCATACAATTTTCAAACTATATTTATTGTTTTAATCAGGCCAATTCCGCTTTAAATTTCAACTACGTCACAATTGAAGGGGCAAGCAATACATCATTTGTACTAGAAGAGAAAAAATTAGATGGTTGTGATGTACTCATTCGGGATCTTGATCAAGTTACACTTCATTTACATGGCAGTCCTTCCACCCTCCGAATCACGAACGTCAAAAACTGCAAACTACTTTGTACGTAACTTAAAATCTTATAATTGTGTCAACTAAAGTTATTAAGTTAAAATTATTCAATTTATTATTGATTAGGTGGTCCGGTTCGAACATCAGTTTTTGTAGAAAACGCTGAAGACAGTACTTTGTTTCTCTGTTGCCAGCAACTCCGTACTCACTCGTCGAAAAACACTGACATTTATCTTCGTGTACGGGCAAGAGCTATAATTGAGGATTGCACTGCTATTCGCTTTGGGCCTTACGATTGGGATCATCCTCGATCATTAGATTTACATCAGTTGGCTGAAATAAGTCATGACATTGAAAGGTTATTTTTTTCACGCGACTCATTTACGAACTTCCGCTATATCCATTCATAATTGTGTTTCAAAAAATTAGGTTCGATGTTGTTGACGATTTCAACTGGTTGTCTGCCTCCCAGTCTCCTAATTGGAGTATTTTGCCTGAAGGGGAAAGGAAACCATTCCCATCTCCGGAATAATAAGGATTATGCATTATATTGCATATTATGAAGTGTGCAGATATTAACATTTAAACCGATTAGCTTGAATAAAATCAGAATAACTAGTACTCTAAATATAATTCAAACATTTAAATTTATTCTGAATTTTTGCTTTCATGCCCAGTTTTATAAAAAATATATTGCAATCGCTTCATGTCTCTTATCGTTAAACAAATATGTAGGTTTTGTAACAGGTGGAAATGGGGGGTGATTTGTAAGCCCAGATTTAAAGCAGAATTAGTGTTGAAGTTACCATCAAACCTTTTATTTTAGCTTATTGTTAATTAATGAATACCAGCTCAGAAGTTTTTAGGCAAGAACGAATGCTTGAGGTTAATTGATAATATGCTTCGCTTTTCCCTTCCAAATAGGTCAATCAATTTTTATTGTGCTGGGCTTATATGATTCCACTGAAATCATGAAATGTGTTCAAAGTTAATGCATATTGTTCCGTTGTGCAAAAAAATAACCATGTGAATTAATGTCAGTTTTTATCATCAATTTCAAATAATCCTTTATTCATATTCTACCTAATTACTAATTATTATGGCTCCAGACTTACTAAATTATAGTCCGTAGATTCACCTGAGTTAGTAATTTGTTTCTGTAATCGAATTGTCCATCCTGTGCAAAAGACAAGATTTCTATTTATTTACACAAGGTACTACAGCATATTAGATTGTCTTAGCTTTTAATTTATTATAACTATTTATTTTATAGAGCAATAGCAGTTTCTGAAAAACAATTCACTGCAAGTTTCGAGCCCTTTACATGGACTTTTCTGCGTCATGACAGATTGACAGAAACACAATGCATATTCCGAAACTCTAATAGTTAAAAGAAAATAGGTTTTCTAAGTATGTCCAACCTTGTTATGAATTTGCCCAGAATCAATAGGTTTAATCCTTTCAGTCCTGGTTGGTAGTGTATAAAAAGTTTAGAGTAGATGGCTTCTGATCATATAATTTAAATATAATTATGTAAAAGGCATGGAAGCCTCACTAGTCATTGGTAAGGAAGTATGACGCGGAAGTAGAGGAAGTTATTGCAAATATGCAATGAAATTCGATTGAATTGAATGAGAAGGAATGAAAGAAAAGTGCAAGGGTTTGTTATGTCCGAAAATCTTACAAGTTGATTCTTAAAACTGTTTCCTTATCGTTACACGAAAGTATGGCCTCTGAAAAATTATAGATCTTATCTTATTTAATGTAATGTACCGAAGTAATCACATACGTATTGAATGCAATTAAAATAGTTGCTTCAATTCGTTGGTAGCAGTTCATTTCATTCAGGTGGGTCTACTAGTTCCTCTATAAATTATTACATCTTTAAACTAGTGCTAACAAATATCGTTTTATAGTCTGGCTGGGTAGATATGGCTTATTTTGTTCCTCCTTTGCTTTTTCTTAGCATTGAAATCCCTTTAGATTAAAAAATTACCTGTTTACAATTTACTTTTTTAACATTGTCTACTAAAAGCTAAATTACTTAAACTAAAAAACGTAACACTACATTTAATTACTGTGTCCTTAAATCTACCCCCCTCCCCTTAACCATAATCGCATTTAACATAGTAAATAATTATTAATTTCCCATAGACATATTCAACGTAAACACTATGTAAAGCACTAGAAGGCATTCGTTCGTTTCCGTATCTGTACATAAAACTACATTGAAATTAAAGCTTTGTATCATAGTTGGTACCCGAAATCAATGTCAAAAAACCAGGTAGGAGGACACATATATGTAAATGCAAGCTATGCAACTCAAACTGGCGGTTCGTGAATACTAAGTTCGTTAAGGTGGGATCATCAGTATTTCTCATACTACAAATCGAGTCAAGCAGAATCCTGAAGACGACGACGAGGTATGATTTGTAAAATAATATTTGCCTATAAATTAAGACGCTGCCGTGGATTTATGAGAGACGGAACTTGGTTTCGGGGGCAGTGGCATTGGTCTTTTAGGTGGCAGGGAAAGCTTAGGGTGGGCATGGGCTGTAGGCCTGATTCTGCTCTTGGCTGCCGAAATCAGGGCCTTCGTACTAGCTGTCGAATTAAGAAGTTCCCCTTCACTGCAGAGGGCCCTTAAAAGTGGAAGCTCCAAGGCGTGACATCTTGCCCGTAGAGTTGCCAAATCTAACTCAGCAGCTGAAACCGATTCCTGTGAAAAAGAAAGATACAAGTAAATCATTTGATCTCAACGTGAAATCGGATAAATGGGTCTTAATTGAAGGATTAATGGTCTACCTGTCTTCGGTTGACATGAGCATTTGTGGTCCGTTTGTACGGAGGTGGAGGAGGAAGATTATATATGGCCTGAAGTGTTTCCTCATCTTTTGTGGGTTGGGAATAAAGAGATTCCTCGGAGCGACATAGTTTCATTCGAAGTCGTTCTTCACTTGCTGTCATCCCCGTGTTCGTCCGACTAGTCATGAGTTGTTGTGCAGCTTTACGCATTCCATTTTCAATTATAACTTGACCTGTGTGTTTATATGGTGGAAGTGGCGGGGCAGACTGCGTTGAGCTAGGGTAATAAATTGGGGTTGATGTATTGCTTCCAGCGAAGCTTTGGGTGGATAGAAATCGCTGGAGGTTTTGTGAGTTGAGTCCAGCACCGTAGTACCCATACTGGGATGATGAGCAGTGTGAATTATTAGAGCCTGGGTTGTACAAGGATTGAAATGAATTATGATGGTACGGGGAAGTTATTGTTGCAGCTATGCTGTGGTTACTCAGAGAAGACGTCACATGTGTAGCCGAGGATGCACAATTGACGGCTGGAGAGGGTTTCGAAACCTTGGGATTTTTTCGAGGCAACGGTGGAGGGACATTATTTCCTACTGCGGCTGCTGTTGATGGATATGGCGGTGGTGGGGGGAGATATGGGGGTGGGATATCATTTATGTGGTATGCACTTGTTGTAAGCATAGGGTTACTATTTGTACTTGAAACTGTGGTATAACTTAGGCTTTTGGAATCAAAATATTCCTGTTGACTGACCCTTGGATCCTTTGGGGGAAAGATGACGTAGTCAAGGTCGGAGTATAATTGAGCTTTGAATTGTTGAATCTGTGAACGTGTCAGTTGATTCGTATAAACTGTCGTAAATCTTGAGTTGGACCCCGTGTTATTGCTTTGACAGGCTGTTGAAGATGTCACGGGCCCCATTGTGGAATTTGTCATTGTCGTCACATTTCCTGGACATTGTGCGCGAGAGGCACAAGGACCCAGCATGGTTGAATTGGCTGTGGCATTTCCAGTACTTACCGACTGATTCAGCGTTAGACAACTAGTAGCCCCAGGGTGGACTATTGGAGTTCTTGAAAGAGGCTTTAAATTTTGCAAGCCAATAAGAAAATTGTTAAGATTATTAGGGACACTGCCGCATCTATTTCCTATACTTTTCCCTGAGATTCCTCCACCAAGGTAGTGATTTGTTGTTGTGGTCGTCGGAATGAAATTGGATGGCTTTGTCGACGTCTTGTTTTTGACTGAGGAGGCGTGAACGTCTATATAATTATTAGGTCTAATGATAAGTGGTACTGAGGTTTTTGTTGGATAAGGTGGTGGTGTGATCGAAGGCACGAATGGCTCTTCCGACGCCACCGTATCATATATATTGTCCACACTTTGTGAATGCTGAAGAACTGGGGCAGAGCTCAGTTGGACCATATGATGATGACTGTTATTACCTCCTGGAGATGAAAGTTTTACTCCTCGTAAAAGAACTTGAGCTTGACTTGGAATTGCAACAGGTGCAGTGGTTGCATATGCCGTTTGAATTAATATCTGAGGCTTTGTTGCAATGAATCGAGCATCCACAGCACTTCCATCATCCTGATTACATGCTGATGTCAAGTCGGCCAAACTTTTTCTCGGTTTTGGTGGAGGCTCTGGCTTTCCGTGTCCCAAGAGATTCAAAGCGGTTGTGGACCGAGATGAGACTTTACTCGGGATGAGATTGCCACGACGATTATTATTAATGCCACTATTATTATCACAAGAAAGCTCAGACTTTCGTCTTGGCAGTGTGTTGATGTTAACATGCGGAGGTGAAGGGGATGGCGCCGGACTAATCTGTCCCTTATTTGTCTTAGACGCAATTTTCCACAATTTTGTTGATCCTGGTTGTTGTGGATATTGTCTTGGTGGATACCAAGCCAATGGGGGTAGTTGAACATAGTCGGAATCTGTATTAAAGTTGTCACTCACTGTCCTTGTACTTGGATACCGTCCTTGTTGTAATTTCTCTCCGAATTCCACATAATTCATAGGTGGTTTTTCTCCACACTCGTACCTATGGGGATTGCTTTGATTTCGTCTCACATTAGAAGAGCAGGAAGGTTTTTGCTTTCTAAGACATTTCAAAGACGCAACTTTAGGCGTCAGTCCATTCTCTTTGGCAGCTACTGGATTTCCGGATGTGTAACACTTTTTGCATTCCTTTTCCTTTACACAAGAATGAACACTCTTCTCTCCTTTCTTACAGATTTCCAAATTTTTTCTATTAGGATTGGAACACTTTTCTCTTGTGCGACACTTGCACCCAGCTTTCTGAGGCTCTATAGATTTGATACAACTGTATCTTGGCTTGGGTTTCGGAATTTTCATTTTCTGAATAGATTCATCCCCCTCTCCGTCTATGGTTGAATATTGTTCTTCAGAATTAATTTCAGTCTTTTTTTGCTTAGTATTAGATTGTGGCGGCTCGGGATTTTCACTTATCTCCCCATACACATGTTCATCTTCGAGCTTATACTCTTCAATATCCGTCTCACAACTCTGGTCATTATTTTGTACTTGGTCGGTCACTTTTCCTTTCATGTTGACATTTTTGCATGCCGAAGCGTGGTCTTTTGTCACTGTTCTTGGTGCGGTAGTCGGAGTGGTCCTGGAGCTATTGTCATGTTGAATGTCATTTATTGTCGTATCGGAGGAGATGTCGACGGCTTTCAAAGTGGATTCACTAGCCATTGATGGTGTGTTGTGATGCTGATGGCGAATATTCGGATGGGATGATGAGCTCCCGTCACAAAGATCTACTCCTTCAAGTTCATCTTCATCCGTAGCACACGAGTTACACTCACAGTGGCCAGCACAACCCCTTTTTTCACCAATTGTTCGAACAAGCAAAGATCTGCAAGGGCCTGAATCATCGCAGTCTTCACAATCAGAATCACAATACCAGTACTTGGCTTCACTATCCTCGTCGTCTGCAGGTACACCAGCAATGCAACTTCCATTAACATTAGTCACATTGCCATGGCTGTTGTGAATTCGGGACAGATGATGAGGCCTTGGTGGTGGAGGAGGGTGCCTCTGGCTTAAGGATTCTAGGGACGTCGAGTTGTGGTTATGTGTTCGTTCTGTACAGCAATCAGGTATGTCTCGGAGCTCCAAGTCTTCTGCTAAAAGGAGATAAAAACAGACAGGGCATATATCAGACTTGATAGTTTCGAATTGAATGACCAATTCAGTCACTGCATGAGGCATACGACTGTAGTGCCTGCCGGGATACCCTGACGGGACATTTAAACAAATAAGGGTGGAATAGATGAAAAACTAAGAATCTTACACGGTAAATTGCACATGGACTGAGGGATGTGCATTAGTCAAAATCAAACGATTGAAGCAGAGCAAAACCAAAACCTGTACCTTTAATTTTTTGCCTTAGACGCATGTAGAAAATGCATGGAAGGCTTAGAGATAAAAGATTTTTTTAAGCCGCATTGTGACTATTATTACTATGGTGGATTGAAGTGACTTTAAACGAAAGGGTTGCTACAAGAATATGAAAATAGATGGATGGATAGAGTTCAATAATATAACAACATACCTTCACTTCCATCCAAACTGTAGACTCTGTCGGACACAATTCCTGTAAATGATAAATTTGAAATTAAATTTCTGTTTTAGAAGCCGGAATTCGGATGTCAGTTTGACTTTAGCAAACTTTAACGTAATGTTACAACCAAACAATACTTTATCTTATTATTTGCCTTGTTAAAAAGAGAACCTTAATATGTTCTGCTAAACTACCAATAATAATAACTGATATGGTTTCTAGTAACAATAACTGATACTTGCCTGAGGTGGTATTAGAGGACGCATTGCTAATGACAGATACTCGTTGATGTTCACTAGATTCCCCAGCAAGGAGAAGTCCATCAGCCCATAAAGACAGATCTAACATTTTATCATCATTCTTTGACGACGAGCTGAGGAGTGTCGAATTACAACTGGATTCACCCCCTGTACTGCTCGCCGAAGTTTTATGACTGCTCAAGCTCTCCGTGGATAAAATTATTTTATGATTTGAAAGATGAAATTGATGGGTGGACCGGCAAAGGAGTAGGACATGTCGAGGCACGGACTCACTCGATGCCGTGAAGGAAAGTTTCTGGGTAGAATTCGCCCATGGAAAAGCTCTTCCACGAATCTCGAATTTCTTCCTCTGGAAACCAAACACATTTCATGACATTAGTTTCAAAAACATACTAGATCTGGAGACATGTGTTAACCATCGGCGAAGTAATAGCAGGTGTATCTTGTCCTTTGAGAGTTTCTAGTATATTGTAGAGGTACTTAAACCGTATACTTACCTCAAAGTAAAGCTTGGTAATGTTGGCCCACAGGAACGTAAGCTTAGGTTGCTCAGGGATCTCATTACACCCGACAGCGTTCTGGAATCAGAAGTTGCATTTAAAGGATAGGGTCTGGATTTGGATATGAATTTTATAAGTCTATTTGTGTCCTCAGTAGAGAGGTTGAAATAATAGATCTCGTATCTCGTACCTGATAAACTTCTATGCCTTTGGGAGTGACACCAATCCATGCCTAAATTAAAATCAATTGTAAATTTAAAAAAATCAATTTCATCTCTAAGCTCAAGTTCGTAAGGTCATACACCAATAAATAAATAATAATACAAATATAAGTATAACTCACCGGTGCGTCCTTCCCTTCTTTGGTCTTTAATGTCATTCCGAATAAATGCATATTGT
Organism: Agrenia bidenticulata; assembly: GCA_034694785.1. NCBI lineage: Eukaryota > Metazoa > Arthropoda > Collembola > Entomobryomorpha > Isotomidae > Agrenia > Agrenia bidenticulata. The sequence goes on from JAQFYM010000417.1 coordinate 48,858, forward strand.
ACTGGGGCATCACTGCTCGGATGAAGGCAACCCTTGCAGCTTGCTGGCCTAGGCCAGCAAGTGCTTGATGTGCCCTCGTTAGGGATGGCCCAAGGGTTAAAATTAAAGGTTGAGGTTGGACCCATCTTGGAAACTCTTGACCTGGTCGCCAGTCACCAAGTTCAGATTGGAATGCGTAGGCCACGGATTGTACTATACTGGCTGGTGGAAACCTCGGGGCTGAGATGAGGTTCTTTCTTAGTTGAAGATAGTAGTGGTGCAATGACACAACATCACTGTCAAATCAATAGTAAAACAATCAGTCAGAGAAACATCACGAGGACCAAATTATAGACTGTAAGAATCCATCTTTGTATGACATGTCATCACGGGGCTCCTCTACTTATTCGACCTCGCCCTCCCATCCTATTCACGTAGGATCATCATGACGTGCTCCACTTGTATTCATCTATGTCTTTTTTATTAGTTAGGAACATGATCCCTCCACTTTATTCATCTTATTCTAGCTTCATCTCATACTTTTTGACTTCATTGAAGACCATACATGCATTTTCAAATGTTCTAATCGCAGCTTCTACATCATTCATACTGTGCTTTACTCTCTTTCCTGGTGTCCGAGATGTCAAAATTACAAGACAAATGATATTGAAATGACGTGACGGAGAGTAATGGTCTTTTCACTTGGTACTTTCTATCGAGATATTCTAGAATGAAAAGCTGTCCTTTCCTTACGGGACAGTGGACACATAATACGTAGGCTGTGGGTGGAAGGACGAGCATTTGGTCTATAGTCCTTTGCATGCATTTATACTATATTTGTCTAACGCTGGAAATATTTTATTGCAGAGTCTTAAGAAAAGTCAATGTGTCGTGTGGGCCCAGTGAGAATAGCAATTAGTATTTTATGGACTCTGTCAATCACTTTCATAGAGGCAGGCGTCAAGTCAAGAAAGATTTACCATATACAGTAAATAACTTACAAATTTTGGGGTAGGGCATCCAGGTAGAAATGAACTCGGCAATAGAACACTATCTGCAGCTTTCCATCCTGTAATAAATTAAACATACATTTTTCTTGTAATTCCCCTTAGAGCAATTTAGGAAAGGTAACTATGAGTGTCTAGCTTCATTTACTAAGCTAAGTTCCTTAAAAGCAGTGGGAATTCCAGCCAACATTTCTTTACACAGATTTGCCCATTTTTCTTTGGCTGCAGGGTAACCTGTCCATTTACTATTCAGTTATTTTTCAATGTAATCTTTTTCCCAATGTAATCTACTAACTCTCCTCTCGATACACAATATTTTAACTGCTCAAGGCATTACATTTTGGTTTGGATGGATACCTCTTCTTCTCTGATGTCTACTGGTCATTCCTCAGTGAAAGAAGAAATGATTATAATGATGATGATGATGATGATGCTTCCAGAACTCGTTAACATTTTTTCACCAGCCCATGTAGCATCCATGTCATCATTACAAGAGAATAAGCTCCCATAAAGCTTTGCAGATTCTTCATATCAATATATCAATACCATAAATAAAAACTATACAAACGTAAGGTCCATACAATACGTCCAAAGGCATCAGATCATTCACTCAAAAACCAACAGGATTTACAAACTCGGCCCATCCGCATTACCGGATCCATCTTCTTTACAACCTGAATCCTAGAATCTCAGACTCAGCCTCTATAAACTGAAGAAGTTTAGTCAGGTACGAGGAATGGATGAAGAATAAGAAAACGCCTTGAGAGACGGGCAAATGGTCTTGAGTCTTCAGTACACACTTTACTTTTACATATGAGTACACACACATACACACATCCATTCCCTCTTTCTCAACCTTGGCTTGGGCTTGGTTTAACTTCGCCTCTTGGTCATGTCATGATGATGGCACATATATAAGATAGTTAACTTCTAAACCGTCTTCCAAAGACACTATACAAGAAAAGGCAGGCCAGGCGGACGCACCTTCTTCTTTTTAAATGGAAGGAATGAGGCTCGTAAAAATTTCAAAAGAAACGAGCTACCGGAATTGAGAAAAAATCGCCGCTAGCCATGAAGTTTTTTATTCTCTTGGATGGATAAGAAATCATGCTTGCATGTATTATTATTTAACCTATCTGATTCTATAATCATGGCATGGCATCCCAAGAAATCCCCTTTCTTCCTTCCTTGCACTTGCTCTTGACGCTAAACCTTCCACCAAGGCACTCCATAACCCTTTGCCTTCTTAAAATCTCAGCTAAATCAACCTCATCTCATTCTCTACTGACCCTCATGACGTCCCTATTAAAAGTTCAAACACACTTATAATATTCTGCTCATACTAATGGAAATTCTTCACCTGAAGAAAAACATTTTCGTTGGATTTGGGCTCTCTACAAATTGGAATCATAATACCACAGAAAATTCATTTACAGACTCGAAGGGTACAGTAAAGGGATTCTGAATTGTCCCTTTGGTATTTCAAAACCATTTCCTGTTATTCCTTTTCCCTAAAGTGTACCCATTTCCGGTTAAAGATGAGACGCATAATATGATATGTCTGTCCCTTCTCTTTGTATCCAATTCCTATTAGTCTGAGATTCACATCCAGAATAATAACATCCCGTGTAAATGAAATACCGTAACGCTAGTTTAGGTAGGCAGCCAGGGAAAATAGGAATGAGTGTGAAGGTATTATGCCCATGGTTTGGTAGTACATTTTACTTTTATTATGTACCAGTTTCTAGACATGGAATATTATTGGGTGTGGAAGGAAAGTGTGGGGGTACTGGGATGGTATTAAAAAACTTTTTCCTTTGGAATAAGATTTCTTCCTTGGCTTTTGCCATGCCTCTGGCATCTCTCAAATTACTAAATTCCTCAGCCTCCCTTTTTCGCCTTAGTTTGAGTTCACATTCAAATAGAGAGGGATTAATTTTCATGTCTATTAGCTAGCTGGATGGATGTGAAAAAACACTATTTCCGCTCAGCATATTTCAAAGCACCTTCTTAATAGTTTGTCGACGTCTACCACCACCGGTTCAGTATTCAGGCTAAATACTATTTCATACATATATTTTTTTTAACCATTCCATGTTCCTTAAGTGAGTGCACATTCCGTTCTAACATTTTGATCTTCTTGCTTGATAGACGACTATGATACTATGGGACGTGGTTTCCGTCTCCCTACATTTCCCTTACTTTTCAATTTTACATCGGACTCTGGTAATATCTCTCTCTCATCCATCCGGCATTCCTCAGTTCAAAACATCATGAAATTCATGATTCATTGTCAAAATAACAGCACAAGAACTCTCTTTGTGTTTCCTCCTTTTCAAAATGTCATGAATCCATAATCAGTTCTCCTTTCTCCTTATTAAATAAAAGTTAAGATCTTAATGGCTGTAATAACTTGTTCCAATTCTAGAAACTTTGAATCTCAGAATGAAATAATAATCAATCTAACTGCTATTTCCCTGAACCCAGCAAGCATTAAACCCTATAGTCTGCTCTTATCTATTACGGAACGTGCTTGGGTCATCCTATCCCGCTAGCTCAGAGCTCGCAGATGGCCCATTATATATATTTAGTGCGATTTATCATACTATCATCCAAACCTAGTTAATGCTTTAGTAGTATGGAGAGTAAAAAAAACTTGCTGCCAAAAGTTCCTAACAGCCATCCAAGGAAAAAGAGCAAAGATTAAGATAATCCTTGTGCTCAAGCTTCTTTCAATGTTGAAATGCTCAAGTTTTGAAAGGTATGCGAAAACATTCTGATCTGAACAATCCATTGCATCTTCTAAAACCACATTCCTCGTGTTCTATGAACTGAATTAACTGACTATATCAATAATAATATAAAACCCTATATATTCTATGTAGGATCAGATCCAGCCGATTGTGAAATTCAAGCTCAGAGCTAAAAAAGCTCGTTTTATTTTCTACAATTTTCATTAGAATTGCAAATCAATTTCTCGACTCCACTTAACCGAAAATGTCCTGCTTGAAATCTTGAAGTAAACGAATTTCTATTCTTTAAACCTGGATCTCTGATGTATATGGTTCATAAATAATTGTGATAAAAGACGTACACATGACTTGAACCGATCTTTTTGATAGTAAAATATGGTAAGAAATTCCTGGACATGGCCGTCAAGTACTATTACACATATCTATCACCGAAAAAAAATGAATTCCTTTTCCCTCCTCTCCTTTACTATACTTTTTAATAGGACGACATTTTTTCTTAACGTTGAAGGAAGTACTAAAAGTATTAGTAGTACGGGGCTAAATAGATACAGAATATCTTAAAGAAGTTAGTTGGGGTCATCTTGTGATGGTTATCCTTCAAATTCTATCGTTACTTTGGTATATCCCATCATAATAATATCAAATGGTATATAGACGATAGATTGAGAGAGGCTTATACTTTTGATGCATGGGGATACGCTTATTATGCATTATTATGTCTGACAGATCAAAATGATTGAATTGAGCTGAAAAGGAATGGCATTGCATTCCTTTATGGGATGAGAGGTATTATAAAAAGGATTCAATTGAATTTTTTTTAAATCCTGAACTGGATTGCATTGGATTCGATTCGATACAGCTGCCTCTCTTCATCTCTTGTGTCTTCTTGTCTACATTACATATTAGATCTAACATTTATTACATTGTACATTAGTGGTCGTTATATTGAAATGAGGTGGACGTGGGCAGAGGAGAAGACGAGAGCTACAGAAAGCGAACAGTAAAGAGGAGTCCAAGATGAGAGTAATAAATACCTGTATAAATTTAATATAATAACCACGATGGGCTCCAATTTACCATTATGATTACCAAAAGGTATTTCAGATTTAGTGTATTCAAGCCATTAGCGATTAGATTATAAAAATGAGCCATGCCAGCCAACTCGGAGGATAAAAAAGTTTAAAAAGGCCACTGGAGGCAATACACATATTATCTGTAATCTGTAATGCTGTGAGCGAGCAGATGAAAGATGAAAGTTTCCTCGAGAAACAAAACAAGAGATTCTTCACCATCATCATTCTCATCATCATCATCATCATGGTCATCATCATCTCTTACAACACACAAACTCAGCCAAAGAAGCTTCTTCCAGGCATTCAAAAAGATATAATAGCCCGAGTGGTATGGAAAAAAACATTTTGTAATTTGTTATATCAAGCCTCAGACTAAGACCCACTTCCACTACCAACAACTCCTGACTCAAGGGATGAGAAGATGAGGAATGCGTCTAATGTGTGATGTCTGATGCTGAGAAAATTATTTGATTATTATTATTCCCCGTCGTCGTCCAAGGAATTAAGGACCTCGCCTCTTCATCAATTGCTCCACATGCATGCATAACATAAAACCGAATTTCTCATTTTTCATCCATTTAATACGGTTATTTGTAAAAGGTGAGTCGGGATTTTTTTTATCCCTCTCATCTGTCCACCATGGAATGCACGACACGTCTTTTTACATGTAATAATGATAATAATAGACCTCTCTGAGTGATTTTTTTTCAACAAGAAAGCCAGCCAGCAGTCTCTCATTTTAAGTTTCTTTTTACGCATATAGCCCCTTGGCCATCTATGTAAGCGGGGGTCGGATGCATAATATATTTTGGACATCCATCCCTTACTGATCGTACCTCAGGGTCTTATATATTTATATGACCCTTTTACACAACACTTGCTTACACCTCAAACACACAAGGTATCGTAATGATAACAATAACACAGAATACCTACGTAGTAGTAGACAGTATGGAATACATCCAGTCTAAAAAATCTCAGTGAGGGTCACTCAGGTGTGTTTAATGCTGAAACTAACAATGTAGGGCTATCAGCAGTTCCTCTACGGCATACCAATAATCTAATCCCACCATTCTCTATTACATTTACGAATCTTTTTTAAAACGAAAAAAGTTTTGGAATGACTGACTACTTTTATGTACTTTTTACACTTCTTGGAATAAAATTGGATACAGGAGTGGAAATGTGATAGAGATTAGAAAGACGGCAAGCGACGGTACGAAGCGTGGCTCCCCTTCCACTGCTGTTGTCTGTACAATTTAGTATGGAGAACTGTGGGTAGAAAAAAGGCCAGGTGTACCGAAACGGTAGGGTAGGCGGATCAGAAATATTTCCTTTAAGGGTTTCGTCCTTCAAAACAATTTCATCCTTTAAATAATTGAAAAGCCCGAGGTCGTCTCTGTGCCTTCCATAATTTACAAAGCATGGAGTAGAGATGTTAAGGATGGAAGTTTTTCAAGATACTAAGATTATAACATTTATAACTGAGGGATATTTGAGTTTCAATGTTTGAATTTAGTAAAAGGAATGCAGAACATGGGAAATACCTTTTGTCTGAGCTATATTTTCCACATATATTGAACACTACCGCAGAACCATGTAACAGCTTATGTCTGCGCTATTATTCAACAAGAAGGTAAAGGTAAACACCGACAGATTTATATATTAAAAAAACTCATTCACTTCTATACGTTTAAGAAGTCTGAGTCAGGAATTGGTTGAAGAGAGGAAATGTTTTAGCCAACAATGAGATCACACTTACAATTTACATTGCATTCCAACCGTTCCATTTCAAATACCAAGCCTCCATAAAATATCTATATAGTATCCAAACCATACACATATTATCCTTATACTGAATATGAAATATTTAATGGCCCTACGGTTTGTAATCGTGGTTTTGGAATTTATGCGTTTCAATCATCCTTGTCTCTCGTGAGGTCCTTAAGCGATTTGACATGGAACAACATTCTGCTCTGCCACACATTTTTATGATCAAAAGCCGAACTGTGCAGGAATCTTTCCTTTAAAAGTCTAGAATGTCAGATCCCAGTAATTCGAAATGCAAGGGAAAAAATATGTGGGCAAGCATCTTACGTAAAAGACCTTTAAATTCTTATTCTTCTTTTTTCAACAAAACAAAAATTTATGTTTTTTATCCACAAGACAATGTTTGGGGTTCGAGAAGAGAAAGAGAGAGAATAATTTTGTTTCTTGGCAGTATGGGACAATATTTTAATAAAAGCATCGATGCTAACGTGAAGATTGTTCATGTTAAATATAAAATAGTTAAGACTTACATTGATGGATCCAGGGTGAGTTTGGGAGGAGGTAGACTTCCCTTCTTTGGGATAATATTTGGATAGTTTTGCATCTGGATCCACAAATACCCAATCGGACCCTGTATGGCAAAAATAACACAGAGGTGATTTATTCTAAGGATGATCAATGTAGAAAAGTTAAAGAAAGGAAATAGCCTCCTTGTTCCTTCTGCTGACTCAAGTTTGCTTTTCCCTTATTTGGTCTGTACCAAGCCTGCCTGCCTGCATGCAAAACCCTTTTCAAAACTTTTAAACATGAAACATCGTTCATCATGCGTTTGTTCCTTTAGTATCTGCGTATTCTTTTTCTATTCAATCATCTAGAACAAATAGTTGCACAATGAATATCTTCTCAGTGTAAACAGACTCTTCTTGCAAGTCAAAAATGTTCTTGAGAAACTTATTTAGTATACAATGGGTGCATGATACCTAAAAGGTCTCAGTTTTCAATAATTTTCTACTCATCCCTGATGATCTTGTTGTGTATTATCTTATGTAGCCCACTACATCTGCCTATAGTATCCGGATCTAACATTCTTGTCTTGTTTACAGTTCAAAGCTAACATACTACAAGCACCTATATAATATTTGTTAGGGAATTTGTATGTGAGTGGAAAAGGGATTAGTTAAAAGCTAAATTGCTCTTATAAACTTCTACATACAATTTAGGATAATGGGTAGTGAAAAAAAGTTTAAAAAAAAAACTTGAAGTTGCCGTTGCCGCAACCCTTTCCTGGAATTATAAGCCAAGGATACATTTTAATCTAATCATCTCATCTCAGATTATTACCCATTAACTAACTCTCTATCTAGCATGATGAGGCATCCCTGCTCTTCTCCGACTAAAGCGACCAGGCTTGTATAAATTAAGGGAGCATTAAATTCATTAAGAAAGAGTGGCAAAGAGCTTTTCCTCCTTATCGAACTACATTTATTGTATATTCCCTCGATATGGAGAATACTTGAGTCAGTGTATTAAATTAAATAGATCCTCTTCTCACTAAATAGCACTTTAATTGCTCTAATCGTCACATACCAGTTCTGATGGCGAGTCCAAAAATTTGTGGATGGACTACGCCGCGTGCCACCAACTCGCCTTCGACTCGATTCCAAATTGCGCTGCATGTTGTCTTCCCCTGTAAATTAGCAATTCACACCTTCACAATTAATGACGGTCCTTCCCTTTCACATTCCATTCCTTCTTTCAGGCCGATGTATAAATAATATAGACTCTCTATTATATTTATTAGACTTGGCTTATCCATTCATAATTTGCACCTATTTAAGCAGCATGTCCCTGTGTAACTCAATGTAAGACGGCTGCAAACTCTTGTAAATAATAATATTAGTAATAATAATAACCAATGACTAGAGAGTTAGGTACCTACCAAATCACGCATTCCACATTCCAAAGCATATCCTATCTTTCTCAAAGTTATGGCCATACCTCGTTAACTCACTAGGTCCTATTCCTATACAACTTATGCACTTAAAAATTCAATTTAATTTGACTATCATCAGGATAATACCAAGGTGTTATTATATCCCATGACTATGACACAAGCTTCTAGATGTAAATATATGAATAACCTTACTGAATACAAGTTCCGAGAGTATTGGAGCTTAGCTTTAGTTATGTTAATTACATACATACAAACAATAATCACTTGGTATGTTCCTTGTCTAGCTTATTCCTAAATGCTAAGCTAAACAAGGACATCAAGCTTTGAAATTTTTACATGAGAACACCCCATTCATGAGGTTAGCCATTTAGATCTGGAATCTTTTTTGCGACGAATGCTGAATGTCTGCTATGATGTCTACCCGTCATGACTATTTCAGTTTATACCAAAATAGCCCCCTGTTTACTACTATGTCGATTAATATTCACTAACAATTAAGATCATCCACACCCGAGTATATAATCGCTTGGAGTTAGAGAAGAATGATAATTATTGTTTCTTTCAGCTCGAGTGTTGAAAAGAAGTTCATAATGTACTTTTCACTCTTCGTAGCTAATTTTAGCTGTTATGACTAATTGTGAGTAGGAGGTTCATTAACATGAACCCTTAATTACTACGAGTTCATTACATATTCCATTTCCATCCTTATGACACAAGAAAATTTATATACCCGTGGCATTTGTGGGAAAATTAAGTAAATCAATTTGTCCTTACCTCAATAGGGATGAGAATAGTTTCTCCAGTGAGGAGCTCTACGGTCACACAACGATTTATGACTCCTGTATTATTCGCATTTAATCCGTCAACAGTCCCGCTTCGCATAATGATCCGCTCGCCCCATTATTCAACGCTGTGTAAATTAAATAAAAAACAGAAAGAATGATCAAATATTCCTAATCAGTATTCCGCCAGCGATCAAGAGATGAAATTCCATTTGGATCAAAAGCCTTTTGTTACAAGCTTGAATAAAATGATGATGACGCTGATCCAATGATGACGCCGCATGTAAATGTGAATGCAAAAAAGTACGAAATTCCTCAGCCGTTTGTTTTGTTACCCATGGAATGTGAGTTTTTTGCACCAAACATAATTTGATCCGTCCAGCCTGAATCTAATAGATAGCTATATACGTAACACACATACCAAATCTATCTGTATCTATCTAGTTACTACATCCAACGAAAAACTAACTTAATAGGCAGTTAGAGACTTAAGATACTTCATCTGTACAGCTACCAACGACTGCTTTTATGTGGTAGTTATATGGTACAGGAATATGAAACCAAATCTATTCTCTTCTTCAGACACCTTGGAACGATAATCGGCCGAGTGAATGAATGATGATTTGAGAATGGGTTTAATGGCACTAATAAAACAACTCACAAGTGATTCTAATGGTGAATACGAATACATTAATACACACACTACCTGTCCTATTGTACCTGTTGGCTCTTGATATAAAACCCTGATGCAAGGATTGGAATAGAAGCTCTCCACTGCTAAGCATATATTGGACGACCACACCGATCTACAATGAAATGATTGTGGGTATAGCATTGAGATGAAAAGTATTTCAAGCACAATAACAAAGAACTCATTATAATTAGTCATATCCATAGAATATGATACACATTAAGTGTAATATTATAATATTTCAGAGCACGGCAGTCAAGTTATCAAGTTTTATAAATATTTTTTATAAACATATAAATATGCGTGGTTACGTACGTACTGTTTTTATGTCTCTCAAGTATGACGGTACGAAATGTAAAGTACTGTATTATTTTGCCAAGGTATTTGTATTGAATTCTGTCTGGCAGTCTGCGTCAGGTTTGACATTTCTGAAGACAGAGGAATTCATTTCATCCAAGTGGAGCAATGTACTTTAGTGCACGCATAAATATGCATTTTGGAATGGACTAAAAAGTGCAAGGCTGTTTAAATATGTTATGACAGTATGACATCATTGTAATATCTTCACCAAAAGAGTCGTTCATTTATCAGTTAATCGTGGAAACCATTAAATTACTCTATCATTTAAAAAAACAGGAGTAAATTCCTTCATTCCTATGAAAGCTTTGCATTAAAAAAAAAATTTATTGCTGAATCAGAAGAGCGAGGTAAGATCCAAAAGCAATTCACCTCACGGCCTATATGAAATTCATTGAAATTTTTACTGGGGTGGATGGGACGATTATCAAAATGAGCTTGTATGAAACAAGTTGTTGAAGTAATTTAAACAAGGATTTACACTTTGTAAGCTTAACGATAGCTCTATTCCATATAGGTTTTTCTAACACATCGGATGATGAAAGGTCTTTAGAATTCAAATTATTTTACATAACGTACAAGTAAGTGCTCGTATAAAATATTAAGTTTACTCATCCTTTTAAAGTCAATCTCAATTACTTGAACTACAATCACGTTTAAATATCTTTGGGATTCAATGGCCAAGTTATTAGGATATCAAGAATTTGTGATGATGTTCTTAATGTTCAATCCTTAGTGCCTATTTGCCCTTCTTGTTAAGTTCTTTTGAGTGTTTTCTTTTTTGACTCTGAGTACATGTATGGCTTCAGAAGGAAGAACGAGGAAGAATTTGTGAACGTTAATCAATAGTAATAGAGGCATCTCGGAATTCCACCTTCATAACATAATATCACCATCCCAGCATGCATGAACATCAAAATAATGAATGCCCCTATTCTAATAAGCAATCATAATCATGAAACTCTTCCAATTAAGGATGATGATTAATGAAACTCAAACTAGGAACTATGTAGTTTTGATGTATTGTCCTACAAGATTAATTATATATTGTCTGAGTTAGGAATCAAAAAATCAAGACAATGTAAACAAAAGGGATGAGGGTTTTATAAATGCAAACGCGTTCTTACGGTCATCCAATTCCAATTGATATTCTCTCATTCGGAGTGACACGATCCCTTAGAAGACACAAACTGGTCACTTGCAATTAAACAGCACAAAAAACACATTCCCTTCGTCAAGTCATAATGACGATCCATCTTCAAGTAAGTTGTAAACTGTAAACGAAACAATCCTTGGTCCACAATCCTGAAGCACTTTTGAGTTAGGAATAACACACAATCAAATATGGACTATCTACTATACTTGATTCCCATGGAAAGACTTAACAAGTTGTGGTTTTTGAAGGATTTTGGATTAAGGAGTTATTCGTCATCTATTAAATTACTGAATCCCATCTCAACTTTCATCAGTTCACAAACTGCTTTTGTGTCGAATTTTCAATCCGTAATAAATCATGCAGATTATTCATCCATGTCTTCCCATCCATTATCCATCCTAATTTGTAATTTCCAATTGTAGCCACAAAGAGAATCTTCTGTCAAGCACACATTGTACGTATGCAAATTTACGCATGATAATAAACACTGAGAAAATACTTTCACAACAGCCCAAATTTTTCAAGCCAATCAATATGACAAATATTCAATTACAAATCTCTCCGTCGGCTCATCTTCGGCAAACCCTCTTTGGTTTTGGCTAAGATAAATCTAGTGGGTGAGCAGTTATCTCATTTATGAGTACACAGAAGCAATTTTCTGCTATCTTGAGCGATGTTTTCTTCTTGACTTCAAATTCTGTCGAGTTTCTTGGTTCAAATTAATTATATCAAGCCACAACTTCACTTTAAAAAATATTCACTTTCTAACTTGCCTTTTCACCTTCAACCTTATCCCCTGGCCCCTGGGATATGCAAAAAGGTATATGTATCGGCTAAGACTCTTGAAGGCCGGGATACATAGGATTCCTCGTATCTTATTTTCTGGACTGATGAGAAATTGAAGTCAACTTGTGTTCTTGGTTCTAACTTCTATAGCATTTAATTCAATTCAAGTCTTCAAGTATTTCTCCCTCGTTCATCACATCAGAAAGTACTCATGAACAAAGGAATGTTGTATGAAGGAATGTAAGTTCCCCTCACAAACTTGTCCGCATTGAATTAATGAGTTACTTTACTATAATATTCTCTCCGTATACTGATCTACTACTACAGACGGCAGAGAGTGGAATGGAATTGCGAATTACTTAGGTTGTGCAAAGTATCTCAACCCTTTTCTTGCGTATTCCTGAGACAACCGACGGCTTCTACAACAATAACTGAAATAAGAAGCAAGTTTATTTTCTATGTGTAGAGACTGATCAATAATAGTCGATCTCTTTGTGGAAGGAGAGATAGTTTGATTGTAAACGTAGCCGTAGTGGACGGTAATATTATTCCTGATGCAGTCTCATATCCCAAGAAACTCAACAAATAGTTTCACTCGGTCACCTCATTGAAGTGGTGGAATATAATATTGTAGTATTAGTAGTAGTTAGCAGTGGAAGAGGTGCTTGGTTAAATGCTTGGTGATGTGAGTTGACCACTAAGGAATGTGGTTCACACTACTGCTCCTTCGCTACTATAAAACCACGACGATTTTATATGAGAAGAGATGGATATATATGCCACTTCTGGTAGTAGTAGTGGACTATTGTATATTGAAGGTGGCTTGCTTTGCTTGCTTTCAGAGAAATATTGTGATTACACGTATTGTGTTCTATGTCCTATGGCAGAACAGGTAGGGATATGTGATTTTATTTTATTATTGCTCCCACTTACTGCCAATCTTCCATAGGGAATTATTCATGAGTTATTAAAGTGTGTTGGTAGGTAGAGATTTTTGCAATTTAATTTATAATACTAATTATTCCTTTACGCAAAATTTTTCCACAGGGAAATAAACAGTCCACACATTCAATGTTACCTTTAAACACACACAGACACAAACTCACGTAACACTGTGGCAATAATTAATCCAATTTCCTCCTTCGTTTAATATTATGAAAAATAATCCCCCTTGTATAGCATACAATAGAATGTATAGTTATTATCTCAACAATCGAATTCAAACCACTGTATTATAGATCTGAGGAAATATAATTACTGAACAATGTCTCAATAGTTTCATTTGAATATGATTTTTTTCTTCTCCGTCTTATCAAATATTTGACAGATGATGACAGTATAGTAAGCAGGTTTGGGTGTATAATTCTTGAATTCTTATGCAAAATGGCACTCGACAGAACACGTAAGGTTGCACTTAAATATTGAGATATTTCTTTAGTAAATATTTAAAAATATTCAGAGCACTTGTTCCAACACTTGTACATGGGTAATAATGTATATTTTAGCAGAGTGGCTCTCCGTTGTTACTCGCCCCGTCCAAGATTTCGGTTAGAACTGGAGGCTGAAGAATATATAATAAGGATTGGAATCTTCAGAATGGCTCTTCCAAGATTGGAATGAGTGTTAAGAGTATTGAGTAAAAAGGGATGAGATATATAGCATCTAGTCTACGTATACATAAAATAATAATAATGGAAGTGTAACTGGTAACTTAGGTGAGCCCACGCAATGCAATGCAATGGTCGTCAGCAGTCATCCTCAGCAAGAACTAGGAGTGAAGAAAAACAACTATAGGACCAGTCCTCTAAGTTATGTTGAGGAATTTGCCCCTTGGGCTTAAAAACTTCAAAATCTCCAAATGTTCAAAGCTATGATCACTGGTAACTGGTATGGATGGAGTGTACATACTAATGTTCAACTATGCTCCTCTCGAGAGTAGTAGTTCCATATTCTAAAAGCACCAACCCCATCAAACCAAACCAGCAACAGGTAAGTTAGAAAGAACAGATTCAGCATTGCTATTGCTTCAAGACGATTTCTTCAACATATTCTACTCGAGTATATAAGAAATCCTATGGGCATATTTTATACAGACGTTGATTGTTGTTCGAGTGTTAGAGGCTTCATTCTTCCATATTCGAGTTAACATTCTTCAAGAAGAACCAAATCTATACAACATGGATGTGAATGTATGTATGCAGTACTACAGGGCCCCATATTACAGCCCTTCCCAAGCTTAAGTTCAATTCTTTAATAGCTTTAACTCACCCCGTAACTATTTTTCCTTGGTCTAACAAAACCACCCTTACACTACATTACAACCCCTTTTGGACGAACTTCATATTACATTCCCTCAAAGTATATAGCCCATCAAATACTTGGATTTGGATTACGTGATATAACAACGAGATGCAATATAACTTTAGAGTGTATATATATATTGACTTGTGCATATATTACAGATAGAATAGGAGGATCAGAGCAGGAGTATGAATTCAAAAAGGATTGAATACTCAATACATACACACCCAGAATCTGAATATCTTCCTCCATCTCTGCATTATCCAAGAAGAAGAGAATCCAGGAGTTTTATTTTTCTCAGATGTTTATATCGTTAAATTACATTTTTACAAGTTTTCCTTTGAATTAAAAAAACATTCAGTGGAAACGCAATTTAAAAAAAAATACATTTGGCTACGAATTTTGCTTTATATAAACTCAACTATTGTTAAATCTTAAATAAGCACGTAGAGATGTTTTTTTCTTAAAACGTTAAAAAGTACTTTTTGGACCTTGAGTCGAAAATCTAAAATCCACATAATTTTGTCGTGGTCTCGAGACCCTTAAAGATATTCCAAGCCCCGGGTTTTGGTAGCCCACTAACTAGGATGTACGAGGTGATCCGACTTGTACTTATATATTCTATAGGTGCTGTGAACTACCTCCATGCATAGCATTTCACCCAAGAGTCGATCCTTTCCGAAGAAGCTGAACAGAGCTGAGCCAAGTCCCCACATCTGCTCACCCTACCTCCCGAAGATGTACAGATTTTAATTTTTTATGCATCTGACAATAAAATAAACTGTGAAGCTCTCTCAAATTTCCTCTGGGGCCCATTCATTCTGCCCAGAAGAATACGTCCATATAAATACCCAGCTGTCCAAATCATCGTTATCTCATCAGGGTTAAAGGCACTTAGTTGCATGCGAACAAGGCATCTCTCTCTTCAAAAAATTCAATTCAAAGGCCCTTTTCTTCAGATTAGTTTCTTGCTTCTTCTTCAGCCTCCGGAGGCTAGCGAGAATCTTCGTATCTACTACACAGCATTACAAAATACAACTAGTACTCTAGACGCCCCTCCTGTCAGTCCAAAATGTTCAACAATCACAGTCTTCACAAGAGATAATAATGATGATGACTATGACCCTGGCCTTGACCGTGTCTTGTACTCTCCAGCACAATTTTTAACTCTTTCCCTTACTCTGAGCACGTTTCATCATCATCATTATATTATTAGTGTTGGTCTGTTCGTAGGCTAACGATTTGGAAGAAAAAATACAAAATTCCCCACTCGCAATTGAAGGGGTTCGTCCTAAAACCTACCCAACTATTTCTTTCGCATTAAGATACGAAGAATTCACAAATTGGAAAAGTCTAATACCTAATGACAACCTTAATTATACCCCATACTCGTGTGGTGTATAAGGTACTTGGACTTATTCCTTGGAAATACGAGCATGCATCTCCAATCCATTACATACGAGGGAAGAGAAGGTAGTCCTGACGAGTAATCAAGATCATCATCATACGTTTAAATCTTTTGTCCGTCTGATATGTCAAATGAGGAATGGAGTTGGCAAGGAGTTTAAAAGATCATTTTTTCCTTGACTTGACTTTGACTTTTGGTCGAAGGATATAATAACAATAATAAAGCTTGTGGAATGTGTGCATATTACAGAGACCTGTTGTGGGTTAGAAGGGTTGAAGAAGAGCTATAACATTTAGAGAGATAGATACGAAGGGTATTTATTATAATAAAAGATATACAGCTTGTGCAGCTCTGTGCTACCTTCAAGAGCACTAAAGTCTTCATGGATGTATGGAATGGATGTGTATAGATGATGAGATGAGATGGCTCCTTGGAATGTTTAATGATTGTTTCGGGGAAGAATCTAAAATCCAAATCCACACCTATTCCAACATGCATTCAGTTTCAACCAAGTTACTGTAATAACGCTTACCACACAACCTCCCAAGACATAGGACGAATAAGATGGTTCTCAGAAGAACAGGCTGTAAATTCGAGGGCAGATGCATAATCAACAAGGGATCTTCTTCTTCATAGGGAATTCCTCGAGGCCTAGTTCATTTCAACACATATACATATTACTGCACAAGATAAAACACACATAGGTGACTGACTATATTAAAATACATGTCCTCCTTGATACAAACTATTCAACAACCCTTGCCAACTATATACCAATTATCCGGTAGGGACTTTGTCGATGACGAATTTTTAATAGAACACCAGATGCTGAATAAGAATTACCTTGTATTTTTTAATGGAATTATAATTAATCTGTATTGTAGCCTATGCCCAACCCAATATGGATGGATCTTGAATACTTGAATATTATCTACAGAATTTTTTGCCACTGAGGATTTGAGGATATGCAATGGAATCCTCCATCGAACTGAGATGAGCAGGAATGCAGAAAACGCGTAGAGATCTAATGAGGCATCCTCTACATAAAATTGTAAAAATGTGGCTAACTAAATCTGTCTGTCGAGATCTATAGACCCATACTTCCCGACCTCGCAGGTTGAATCTGAATAGCTAATTCGAAGCCCCTCAAATACTTAGAGATCCATAAGGAAAATTTTTTGAATCGGTGACCTTTTGAGTTGTCCAGAGGTCACGAGGTCAAAAAATTTCAAAATGTGCATTACCAACAGGGGCTTGAAAAATCAAACAAGAAATATATACAACTTTGGCTATTTTGAAATTTTGACCTGTGACCTCAAAAAATACTTTACTGCCCCACCACCACCAACTTTTCCACTTCTTCAGCTGACCAGCAAAACTTAATATTTTTGGCGGCAAACTCTCACCAAGCTTAAATTTGAATCCTCCATAATTTCAGTGGGACTAAGGAACTGATAAACTAGCGCGGGGGGTAGAAAATCAGATTTAAAAGAAGGTAAACACTGGGGCTGGGCTGTAAATGATGAGTGGTACAGCGGGGGTGACCTAAAACTGAAAAAGGTTGATGGGAGTAGTGAGACTAAGCGAGAATTGATGTTGTGTTACCACGTTTGATCTTAAGGGTTACTTTATAAAATTGGTTCTAACGCGCTTGCCAAATGAATTAAAATTTTAATAACGTAGTGGCCCGTACACGGGCCTATTATCTACTAGTATATTATAATGTGGCAAGAAAAATGCAAGGAATCTCACCTGTCTAGAATCGCATACCTTTGTCCATTATCCCAGCCCCTCATATATCTTCTTGCAATATATTATAACCATATATTATAACCATATTTTTTGGCTTGGAATTTCTAGGTATCATTACTATATAGGAAGAAAAATTATACTTTCAACTAGCCTAGTAGGATATTAAAAATGAATAAGGGAAAGCGAATTCAATTCACATCCATAACACAACATAATAACATAACGACGACAAACGACTCTGTCTGCATATTTATATTTTGAATTTTTAATAGGTAAAAAACAGATAGTTAGTCTAGTATCTGACCGTCCATTAAAAGTCTTTTGATATTATTACTATGTAGTAAAGAAGATTCATGATTCCGTATAATATTTGATAAGACATGTCTTGGTCGCTTGGCCTGGCGTTGGTTATGTATTCTACTGTTCGAGCAACAGTAGATAATTTAAAACTTTGGGCATAAGCCATTCTCATTGTAATCCACGGGAACATATTATCTTCCTTTCTGTCTCTTGCTCACAGGGTAACAAACATAAGAAGACTAACACCTATCCAAAGTCTTTTTGTAAACGAAATGGAGAAACGACGACATGGGGAATCATAATAAAAAACCCATGAAGAGACAAGGAATTCCAAAGGATTTCCACCCATAAAAGCCCAGCTTAAAAACCACTTGTTTCCTTTTATATCAACAATCCACCATGGCTGGGCACTGCATTACTTACATACACACCTATAAATTATTCACTATAAAAGTAAAACTACGACTGACACACCACAACACATTTATAGATCCTCATTGCATCACATCGCATCTTCTCCGTCTATGACTTGAGGGGGTTAGCCTGGTGTTCACTTCATGGATGATGGAACAAAATCAGTCAGAGATATATCTATACAGCAGCAGATAATTGCATGGACTTAGTATGAAAACTAATAAAGTAAAACGAAAGGCTTGACGCTTAATTTCAAAGTAACAGCATTCGTTCGTTTTTTGGATCATTATTAATATTATTATATGAACAAAATAATCACACCTAGAGTGAAAAGATAGGTTACTAGAGAGTTGCAATATAGATTGGGTAGCTTGATTGGTAAGTCTAAAGATTTATATTCTTATGTACGGTTTTGGTTCAGGTCACTGGTCCTTAGACTTAGTTAGGTCGGACATGACACAGCTGCTTCAATGGCTGCTATTACAAAACATGAAATTCTCCTAGAAAATTCCAACCTCTTCTATATGAATATATAATGGTGAATGGCTGTAATGATAATCTTAAACCTGATCTTAAGGTTTAGCCAAGCCATGCAGAAACGTATCAACCAGGATCTTCTTCATTACCTCCATCCATCCTGCCTCTCCGCTTTTCTTGAAGACTTGACATGACTTTTTCCATCCTTCACTTCATAGCAATCTAAGAGATTCATCTTCTACGTGTAAAACTAACACAACTTTTTATTACTCTCCATTGTCCGTCGAGATTTTCCTTAGAACATAAAAGCAACCTACAAACATGCACTTGATAAGAGGAATTATTCTGGAATTATAAATAATTACAATCATCCAGAGAATAGATAGACACAGCAAGACACTGGTCAGCTTTTACCCACCTACCCATAATTTCCTTCCCCCGTTCTACTTTCCTTTTCAAATGAAACGTAAGTCAAAAATTTCGACTTTAATACCAGAGGGAAACAAGTCGGAGTTCTGAATCCAAATCTGACCTCGATTTCTTCAGTCTTCTAAACAAGCTGGTTTAAAAAGTTCAGTTCATTTTTTGTACAAAATTCCTTCAAAGGTCGCCTTGAGCCCGTACAAACAGATTGAGAAGGTAGGAGAGCATAGCAGATAGGGCTATTTTCTCTTGTACTAGCTTTTTATTGGAAGGGATCCTTTTCCATCATCATCATCAGCACCTGTCATCATCATCCCTTCCATGGGAAAATTTGTTATTATTACTATTGACTATTATACTATTGGTAAATTGAAATCCAGCCTTAGAAGTAGAACGAGGAAGGGATCAACCTTTAAAGGTAAATCTGTAAGTGTACGCGTCTGCAGTGATTGAATGGCGGTCCTTCACTCACTTACTACGGTGAGCATCTGGCACTCTCCAACTTTCGTCCAACTCCCCCACCTCAAGAAATACTATCGGTAATCGGTGGTGGTTACACTAGCTACAGATAGTTTGTCCTTATTTCAAGAAAACCTTTTTATCTCTCCTTGAAATTCCTTCCTCTATTTAAGAGCAAACAATGATAATGATAATCCTTCTGCGGCTTTCAGGAATGTCAATTCCTCACAAACGATCCCTTCTTTTTTCCAGCTACCGGCTTTACGGATTTTATGAAATATACCAGTTGTCTTCAATCTTAAGATATAAGAGTACATCGATTTTTATCTTATTTAAATGAAAGAATATATTATTATAACAAGTGAATGGAATCGCCTTTCTCTAAAGGATCCGTTGGACCGAAAGACTGTCAAATAAATGTTTGTACTGTCGACATGGACTGATCTTCAAAGGCACTGTTCCAAAAAATATTAGTCCGATTAAAGCCCATACACAATGCCCATCAATCGATTATCCTTAACTATGTTTCCTTTACATTTTTCAAAAAAGCATGTTAAAAAACACACAAGTTTCTCATTTTATTTCTCTGAAATTTATTAGGACAGAATTAAATTCTGAAATTTATTGCCAACTTAGTAAGACTCTGTAAGCCACAGTTCGTATCGCTTAAGCGAAATTTCCAGACTGACGGTTGCATCGGAACAACAAAATTAGAAAAGCAACAGCGCCAAAATTAGTTTCGTCCCAAGAAATTTGTGTGTAGTGCAGTCTACCGCCTAGAGCTCGATTTACAATAAGGAATCGTGGCTCTAATTCGGTAAGTTCCTCGGCACATTCCGAATTTTATTAGACTGTACCCCGTCTCCTTCTATCATTCTGAGTAGAGACATCTCAGGATGAGAGCAGTTGAGACAGGGTACTGTCTAGAATTTTATCGACGTAGTCACAAATATTTTCAGCCAATTTCGAACAACGCAAAATTTCGGAGACTTTCCGTAGTTTTCATACGCCATCCATAAACCTTCCGTAACCCTTTCGTCGGCAAAAAGTAAATAAACACCTAACACTTTGGAATCTAGCACACACGAACGCGTGTTCAAGTCAAGTCACTAAACTCGTAATCAAAATCAAAATTTTTGTTCACAATTGATTGCATTATAAGCCATAATAACTAAATCTATCTAATAAAAAAAGGAATGAAAAAATCTACTGTCAACTGGACAGTTTTTAGATTTACTTGGAGAAATTAAAACAATTGAAGAACTCGCATCAGTTACTGTCTTAGCTTGAACAATCCGTAGAGACGCAACTCGATGCGCCTTAATACTATAGTAGCAAGTAGATCGGGTGCGCATCGGGTTGCGCCTCTACTTCTTGTTCATTCTAAGAGCCAGAACTTCCCATCCCAGAAATGGGGATACCATCCAAAATGGGGAATGGGGATGGCAATGGGGCAAGGTGATATTAATGGGATATCATCCCAAAAATTACTATCTCTCCTATTAAGCAAGCCACTTCATGTCCAAATTCAACAAATGTGCAGCGCTGTAGACCTGAAAAGTTTAAAAAAAACTCACACGGTGCAACTTCATATAGCCCCAGCCAGGTTGATAAAAAATTTCAAGCTTCTAAGCTAATTTATGAAAGTCGGTGGGGGTACCCCCATTGGGTCACTCTAGTATTAAAGTTTCGCAAGTATTACTTTGTATTTGCTATAAAGGAAC